>JAHFWJ010000091.1:0-277975 GCA_028555115.1 Himalopsyche japonica | reverse complement strand
TCGTTTCTTGCTGAGAATATATAATATTATATTTAAATAATAGAGCATCATATAATTAAATATTTTTACAACTTTATATAATTAAGAATTAAAGAGCCAGCTTCGTTTATCGCGAGCATTTTTTACTGGTAGAACATAAATTAAAACAATACTGTTAAGCTGCAAGGATTTAGTAATTATCAAGTATAAAAAAATAATTTGAGAACTAAGGAAAAAAATTGCGGGTACCACACAAAATATATCCTAATCAACAAAAATAGCACACGTATAAAATTTTTAGGAGCTCATAAATTCTATTTGTTTTTTCTTGTAATACAACATAATAATACTTATCTTGAAACAGATTCGTCGGAACGTTTTTTTTATTTGATGGCCATGACGTTTTAATTAATTTTAATAAACCATTTAAAAAAGCAAGTGTTTACAGACTTTAAGTCGAGTATTATGTATTGTAAGCTGAAATATCTATCAACTATATATCTTATACATTTTGTAGAATTAAAATATATTGTATTGATTGAATTGGCATTCACTTGGTAGAACTCCATTATAACACGGTGAAAAAAATAGCAATGTATTTTAGTTCTACAAAATTATTAGATTATTATTGATCTCCAGTTATTAGTGATCTATGTCCGTCACCATTATTGACCCCGCTGACTGATGTATCTTTGTTTGGGTAATGGACCATTTCCGTGCCATATGTAAACTTATTGATATAGCCGCGTTTTTAGTTTAATTTTATTGCGAACAGGAAACAAGCTAAGTCGTTAAAACAGGAGAGAAGATGTATTGTGTACCTTTTCTACACAGTTATATATAGATAAGCAAATTTTAGTTTAAGCATAGTTCTGACGATGACGTGAGCCGAAATAGCTATCAACTATATTTAAAAAAATAATTTTGTAGAACTAAAATACATTGCTATTTTTTTCACCGTGTTAAAATATATTGCTATTTTTTCGCCGGGTTGGAATATTACATATGGCTTTATATTTGGGTTGCTAGGTCGAAAATAATCAATAATTAATATATGTTTTATAACATTACGTGTTACCTTGAAGCTATAATATAATATAAGACGTTGAAAAATTAATAATGTATTTTAGTTAAATATTGTATAATATATGTAAATATAAGTGTTATAATAGAGTTTTACGAAGTAAATGCCAATTCAATCTACTGCTTTTATCAATGATTACGTGATATTCCAAAGATTGATCATTTTTCAACAGAGTAGAAAAAGTCCATATACTATATATAACATAGGATTTAGGATCAGATCGCACAAAACATGATAATTTATTACTAAAATGGTTTAAAAATACATGTATTCAACGCAATAAAATCAAAATTCGTATATTTGTGAAAACAACTGCAAGTAAAATAAACAGAAAAGCCATGATTTCATCGGAATACAAATGAAACGATTTGAATTGATGAGTATTATTGAAATAACAAAGGATAGCATCGAGCCGTTTGTCCGGGCGAAAATAATAAATGTACTTTTTATCGATAGGTTTTTGTGTTTTGTTTGCTGAAAGAAAATATCGGAATGTTTTTCTTCTTTTATTCCTTTACGGCTAAGATTCTGTCCGCAATTAATTATGCAGAACATTCAAAGCATCATTAACCGCTATATTAATTGGCGTTTTTTTTTCATTGTGGTTATTTAACATTACAAAAAGCTAATATTGTCGCAAAAATTCCCGATAAATTGTGATTTCATGTAAACATGATAAATACTGTTAATAAATTGTATATATCCATTATTTTTTAATAATAAATACAGTTTTTCAACAATCATGATCAGGATTAGTTTTTCTCATCGTAAGAATTATTAGCTGATCAAAGTTATGAACTTGATCAGTTGATTTTTTTTTTTTTTTTTGGGATATCAGATTCATGGAGCGTTAAGATCTATGACGCGTCAGCATCAGAGCTCTTCAGGTCTCCTCCATCTCTCATATTTAGATTTAACTTGTTGTAATTGTTGTGTCATTGTTGACAACATTAGGTCGCAGCTGAGCCTTGGAACCCACAATGAGTGCAGCTCATGCGGACACCATACGCATTACATTCACTCATGCATACGCGTGCACACAGGCACACACAGCCACACGCATGCATATACAATACGTAAGGAAATAAAATTAGAAAGTCATTTTCAGATGCCGAGGTTGTCCATGTTGGGATTAAGATCTGTAACAACAAACCTATGGCGGCTCATCGAGCAGAACCGCTCTCGGCCTTAGACGATTACTCGGTACTGTCTCATCATAATTATGTAGATACGAAATTGTAGGGTTATAATGTTTGCCTATATCGCTGTGAAAGTTTCGAGACATTTCACGAACGAACTCTCGAATTGTAGGCATTTTCAAGTCTCTATGTAACAGCGAATTGCGAACGTACCACGGGGCATTACAAATTTGTCGCAATGATTTATTTTGAACAATTTGAAGTGTCTTCAGATGCTTCTGGTGAGCATAAGCCCACACTGGAGTAGCGTACACCATAATTGGTCGAGTTATAGCTGTATAGAGGAGCAGCTTGCTTTTGAGAGTAAGCTTGCTCTTCACATTGAGCATAAAGTTTAGTTTAGCTTTTACACCATAAGCTTGACGTTTTTAATCGCGGTGTGCTCATAGAATTTTAGCCTATTGTCTAGAGTGAGTCCTAGATACTTGACAGTATTGGACCACTTGATTTCTGTATTTTGCATACGAATGCAATCGAAATTGGGTTTTCTAATGAAACCCTTTGAAAACATAACTGCAGCGCTTTTTTCGGTATTGATTTTAATTCGCCAGTTTTCACACCAGTCCGCTATGGTATCAGCCAATAGCTGGACTTGTGTGACAGCACTTTGCCGATTACGAGATTTTGATAAAATAGCAGTATCATCGGCGTACTGAGCTATAACTGCTTCGCTTTCCCTACCGCAAGGAATGTCATGCGTGAATATATTATACAGTATGGGTCCCAGGACGGAGCCTTGCGGGACACCAGCCTGGATCGGTCTGAAGGAGGATCGAATTACACCCATTTTGACTTTGAAATGTCTATCCGTCACGAACGAGTTGAGAATCTTTACAAGTGGTAATCCTATGCCAGCCTTCGACATTTTGAATACGAGCCCTTCGGTCCATACCCTGTCGAAGGCTTTAGCAATATCTAAAAGAGGCCCGCCGTGACCTCTTTATGAATGAATCCACTTGCGATCAACTCTACTACCCGAAGAAGTTGGTGGTTTGTCGAGTGATTCGCGCGGAAACCATGCTGTGTATCTGGGATTATCTTTTTCTCTTCCACCACTTCTTGCAGTCTAGCTTTAATCACACGCTCTAGAATTTTGCTCATTGCGGGTAGCAAGCTTATTGGTCGATGGTTTATCGGAAGAGTGTGATCTTTCCCAGGCTTTGGAATTAGAATAATATCCGCTTCCTTCCAACGTGATGGAAATATAGTAATCTTAAGCACGCGTTGATAATAGTGACTAACGAGCTAATACCTTTAAGCGGTAGATGTTTTAGAGCCTTATTACCGATTCTGTCATTTCCCAAAGCTTTTCTGTCAGAAAGCGCTTTGATCAGTCCTTCCACCTCGGCAAATGTAGAAGGACAAATAGGTTGACAGTCTTCAGTTAAGGGTTGTTCTAGGATTAGCTTAGCGGTTGCTTCTATATCTAACACGCTATTTTTCAAGCGTGAATTACTTGTGTCAATTGAATTGGGTGTAAATTGTTTCTGGAGGCTATCCGCAAACTCTTCTACCTTTTCACTGATGGTGAATACGGGACCCTTTGCTCCGTGAAGTGGCATCAAGGGGTATTTTTCTGCGCGGAGAACTTTGGAGAGAGCCCAGTACGGGTCGCTTCCTTTGACGAGTTCATTTAAGTAGTCGTCGGTAGTTTTTTTGCGATAAGCCTTCATGGCTCGTCGGATTTCTGCTGACAATCGGTTGACGCGTTGTCTTACTAAGGGGTTGCAGAACTTTTTCCATTCCTTTCTCGCGCTCCGTCTATCATTTATAAGCTGTCTAATATCTGCTGGAAGCGCTTTACTGTGCGGTGAATTTTTTACCGTTTTACTGGCATATGCAGCAGCTAAATTGATATTTGTTGTGAGGCTATGAATCTCAAGATCAATGCTTTGAATATCCGTTAAGTCACTGTGCGGGATAAGCATGTCGTCAACAAAATTCTCGAATTCCTTCCATTGGATAATATTACGCGTCTGATTAAAATTATTACAACTATGGGTAGACGGTACTCCTAACCATAAAATGACTGGCTGGTGATCAGAGTTAAGCTCATGCACTATATGAGTATCGTACTGAAGGTTCACTCCACTCAGTATAGCAATGTCTATGACATCTGGAATGCCACCATTTCTCGGTAGGGTCGTTGGCTCAAAGGGTGCCGCTACCACTGCATCGATATCATCGATGTAAGATTTCAGTAGACGTCCACGTGAGTTCGTCAGTCTACTATGCCAGTCGAGGTGTTTTGCGTTAAAATCACCTGCTGCTATTGTAGGTATACCACGGGGAATAACTACTTCTAGGTCGCAAGTCATTATTTGTCCATTTGGCCATTACATGGGCTGTAAGCTGAAACGAATCTAATGAGTCCCGAATATTTTGTATTTACAACTATCGCGTTTGCTTCTAGTTTGCCGGTAAGCGCTGGCAATGGCACCGCACAGTGGTCAATATGTTTTTTTATATAAATCGCAGTTCCTCCTCCCGAAGTTCGAGTACGATCAAATCGGTATAAGGAATAATTAGGTATCGATGGACGATGCGATGACTTGAGGAAAGTCTCATTCACAAGAAGGATGTCGATTTCATATCTCGATAAAACGTCAATCACTTCAAGTTTATCGTGCCTTAGGGTACCTCCACTGTTCCAATGGCGAATCTTTAATGATGCCGGTTGGATTTTACTGGCCATCTTCGGCATTACAAGACGCCTCTTGGGCGGACAGTTTCACGAGGAATTGATTTCCCTTTGACACGATGATACGCCATTCCTCGAGCATGGATTTATGATCCATGCGAGCATTTGGCTTGGGCGGTTGGGAGTCAGGAGTCAACTTAGCCGCTACAGCTTGTGACTTTGATGACGAAGAGCCCTTGGCTTCTGAAAATGTTGGCAACGGCCATCTATCATTTTCAGTTACTTGAGGTCTCGCGCGAAGCGGTTTAGCCTTCTTTATTCTAATCGGGTATTGCGAGCAACCACGGTAGTTTGCTGGGTGAGGCCCATTACAATTAACGCATTTCGCTGGACCGTTCTCTTTCGTGTATGTACACTCCTGAGAAGTATGTTCACCCGCGCATCTCACGCAGTATGCTCGTGCACGGCAGCATGATGCCGAGTGACCAAACCCTTGACAACGGTGGCACTGACCAACCGAAGTCTTGTTCCTCAGTGACTCAACAACAATGCTGTAGTGGAACAGTGAGGCCGGATTAAAAATTCCTTTCCCACTCTGGTTCCTCTCAACATCTAAGAGGATAAGAGGAAGCGCTGTTTTATTAGCGCTGCTCTTCATTCTCTGGACCTTTTTGACGGGAAACTTGAGTAGCTCGAGTTCACTCAAAATGTCCTCATCAGAAATGTAGGTCGGAATGCCTCGCAAGACCACTTTTAGTGGCTTGTCTTCGTGTAGCATATATGTGTGATACGGTGAATTCCGAGTCTCAAGGAGTTTAGTTAATTGTCTATAGGCGCTGATTGAGGCGGGCTGAATTTTTACTCCAAGCTTGACGTCTGTCACCTTTCCTAAATCAACGCCTGCAAGTAAAACAATTGTAAAACCGATCTTTAAAAAGAATACTTGTGGTCCAAGCCTTTTTATTGGCTCTCCAATAAACAGGTAAATTCTTTTTATCATAACCTTTTAGTGCTCGGGGGTTTAAGGCTCGATTAATAAATAATGGCTTCATTATGGAATCTCCTGAAGAATTGGAGCATAATAGTAAAGATATTCTTTCTTTCGCCACCTTGAATCCTTTCGCGTGTTTTTCATTTTTTGATATGTAGGTTCGTTGCGGCATCTTCTTCCAATACAATCCCGTTTCGTCCGCATTGAAAACCTGGTCTGGTGTGTAGCCCTTATTTTTTATAATATTTGCGAATTCTGGAACAAACTTTTTAGCAGATTCAAAATCAGCTGACGCAATTTCTCCTCGAATTTTATATATTGTAGTAAGAATCGCTTCTTAAAATTTTCAAACCATTCTCTACTAGCAGAAAAATTGTGATATGAGTTTTGATCTTCCGATGACGATTGTTTCTTTCTTCGATTCTTTTTTTATTATCATAAATGTCTTGTGCCCTCTTTTGTATAATGCTTCTGCCCACAGGAATATTTTTGTCATTGCGATCTTCTAGCCATATCATGAGAGCTCTTTCCATTTTTTCTATTATTACTGAGCGTATGCGGACAATCTTTGTCGCACTGATAGACGATGCTGCTCAAGCTATAGATCTATTTTTTTTCATTTTTTTGTATCGTCCTAATTGTTGCTTCATTTAAATTGAAAATTTTAGCAAGGGATGACGGTCTCTCCCCCCTTTTAAGACAATCTAGGATATTGATTTTTTTTTCAATAGAAATAAAGTTTCTCTTTTTTTAATTTTAGCCGTAACTGTCGACATTTTGGGGTCGAAATATTTAATTTGTAGATATAAATAATAAATTGATACGATTAAATCTACAAAATTGGCATAAATAATCAAGCGTTATATTACGTATGTACATATATTTAACCCTTTCCACTGCAATTATTTTAAAGTAAAAATGGGTACACGAGAACATTTTAGAATAAAACTGGTTAAATAATTGTTATTATTTATTGCATGGTACATATTTTTTTTTTGTTATCTCTCATATGATGACGTTATTTTTCCAAATAAGTAAATGTATCGCATCAGTCAAATTATTTTCACCAATCACACACGTGCATATTAAATCTCGAATGCAGATGATTTTATAATTTGATACACTCAACCCTTTTTTTCTGCGATAGATGCGTTCCGGGGAAAATCGCACAACAAAAGCTATGGCTTACATAGAAAAAATGGGGATGCGTTCCATGGGTTTTAAAAACCACATAACTTTGAAACAAAATATACCCAAAAATCACACAAAAAAATTTAACAAAAATTAAATACCTATTACACACTATTATACACTACATATTTTATTTATAATTTGATTTTGAGTACACAATTTTAAATATTTTTCAAATAACCAAGGATTTAGCAAGGCAAGTGGAATCTAGTAGGGAATGTACGTCATGCTTCTGAACTGCCAAGGGTTATTATATACATGTATGTACATACGTAATGATAAAATGATATATGTTAAGTGTATACATACAAAAAATAAGCCAGAATAATCCACGGATTACAAAGAAATACGCACTGCACCATTGACTGCCAGAGTGCAACTGAAATGTATCGAATCAAACAAAATTGACAGGTCTCGACACGCTCAGGAAGATTTGTCATGTGCACATTACATTGGCGTACAAATTAAGCATGTATTTTTTTAAACCGTGTTATATAAAGCGTGTTGTATAAAAATATACCACGATTTTTGCCACCGTGTTGTATAAATCCGTGTTGTGTAAAACCGTGTTATACAAGGCCCAAGTGTAATTCCAAAAAACTTTAGGATTATCGCGTATACAATCTTCCATCGTACCCAAATATGTTCTCGAGAACTTTTTGAAGTTTTCCAGGATCTATGATATATATGTTTTCTTTGCATGTCCCTGGCAATTTCTCCAGAAAACTACCTCGGATATCGCCTTTCATCACGACATGGTAGCCTTCTTGCAAAACATACATCAATAATATTATCATCAATAATGAATTATAGCATAAAATTGAGTAACCGCCTCATTCACATCACAATGCTCGTAAACCTCACTCCAGTCAACTTCACTCAATAACGAATGAAGTTTTCCAAAGTCTCCGCTTTTAAAATTCCATCCCCTCCATAAATTAGTATTATGGGGTAATAGCTTAGATTTAGATACTCGAGAGCCATGAACATTGTATAGTAAAACTAAAGAAGGATGATATATATCCTCACGCACTAGCGGGGACATACACCGTGTAACCAATAATTTACTGTTACTAAAAACCTTGTCAAGTAATCCATTTCTCGTGTTCAAAACATCATTGTACTGAGAAAATCTGAAAACTGCACACAGAAATTCCAAGTCACTCCTGACACTGTTATTGCTGCGAGCAGAGTCCAAATTAAAATCACCCATAACAATGATCTTCCGACCACTAAGCAAGCTAAATCTAGACAGTAAGCTATCAAAAAATAGTTTATATATCTCCAGTGTACTCGCTGGAGGAAAATATAAGACACAAATATAGGTAGTCTCTCCAACACAGGTTAGTTTGACCCAAAGATCTTCGTTAGACGTCTCTAAAATATGGAAACGTTCAGCCTGCCACCCTTCCATACTTCTAATACCCAACAAACAACCTCCACCCTGCCTGTGGCCTGCACCGGAGTCTCGATCCCTTCTAAATACAGTATAATTACCACCAAAATATTCATGACTGAAGACACTGTTATTTAGCCATGTTTCCGTTAATGCTATGACATCATAGTCATCAACCAAAACATAAGCAAAAAATTATCACATTTTGTCTTTAAGCCGCGAACATTCTGGCAGTAAAAAGATAATGTTGATCGAGATTTATGTCAACTTAAATTTAACCGAGGTGTTTTAATTTTTGTCACCCATTCCTTGATAAATGAGTGATGTGGCCAATTGTCTGCCTTCAAAACCCTTTGATTTTAGTTTCACTACAGTGAATTTAGCGGGCTCAATTTTATTCAAATATTGATTCATATTTGTTATCGTGGTTTCCGAGTGAAAAGGATTAAAATGGTAATATGAATGTTGAGACACACATAGTCATAGTCATATCTCAAGTTAACATGCTCATCTTTATCGTTTTTTGGGAATTAACAAAAGACATTTCATTGTTTATCTTTTAACCAAGTATACTTTTTTTCTTTCAACCGTTTTTTTCAATTTTTTTCTTCCAGATTGACCATAACAGCGTCATGCCCAATGAACCTGCAATATTTTCCTATGGATCGACAGCTGTGCCACATAGAAATCGAGAGTTGTAAGTATATTTCATATTAAAGTTCTTAAAATCGCATACACTCTTTTCACATTGATGGCTGATTTTAATTTTGAGTGTCGCACGTGTGCACATCTTTCAGTGGGTTCGACTCCCGCTATGAATATACTTAACTTATGTAAATCAAAAAAAAAATTCAGTTCCAAAAAATCGATTTTTGAAATCAATTCTGAGAAAATAATTTTATCAAGCAACATCATCCAAATGAGAAACACACGAAAATGAATAATTTTTCATTGGATTTTATTAAATCACAAAAAATCTCTTACCCCGGTATACGTGACATGTTGAAAAATTTTGACTTTGTGTCACAATAACCAGCAGCTATATATATATATATATATATATATATGTTCAAATATTCATAAATTTAGGCACACGTATTTGTTTCTCATTAATCTTGTATGTTTGTATCCAATAAAATTCACCTTGTTATACTGACTGTATTTACACTTGTTAAATTATCGCTTTACGTTATTAATGTTTGTCATATCAACAATGTTTTATAATTTCGTTTATGTGACTGTTTCAGTGCAAGTTTTAATTTTTAAAAATTAATTTCTCAATAATGCCAATTGACACAATCAACTTCTTATACGCATACAATATGCCGAAAGAAAATTTCGTGTTTCTATATTGCTTCGAATATATACTTCCAAACTGATTCAAACCATGTCTAAAATATTCCTACTTTACGATAGATACAATTAATAGTATACTATGTAACTACTCTGTTTTCAAAAATAAAATGAATTCATTATTTGCTTTTGTAAAAAAAAAAAAAAAACACATTTCTACGATAGTTTAAAAAGATAAAACGATTTTTTTTGTTTAATTTTAATTTCAACATTCAAAAACATATTTTATTCGAAAATCAAATATTATCTCTCATTTTATAAAATATTAATTCAAATTTAATCATGAAAAATATTATTCTACCAATGTTGGTGATCAATACACTTCTAGATGTCGATTGAAGAAACATTAAAAACTTATAATTAGCAACCATACATATAAATCTAGCAGTGTATTATGAATTCATCAAGATTTGGTAAAATAATTCGAAATATTTTAACATCGTTTAATTTATGATGGTCATATGTTCATATTTATATATAATTTTGATTATATTCTGGTTTGATTTGGTTAAATGTCGGTCTCCTTCTCAAGTACAGCACCCGCGGAAGGCAGACTCTGTCTATAGGATAGCTGTGTCTAAATGACCTGACCAGTGACCACTGATCGGCACAAACTAATATTGTGACATTAAAACGCTACAATAGCCCCTTTACTTCCGCCCAGCTCACCTCGAGACATTTCGCTAATTAGTGTGATTCTTAGCCGAGCGATTTACTACTATGTACCGCTAAAAATACCATGCACTTTTGACGCAAACATTTTGAAATTGATCTCCGCAAAAAAGAAACGACTTGGACAAAATGTCGTAATATTGTGAAAAGAACGAGCGGCTTTGTCCGCGTAACGTTGAATATCGGACCCGCTACTGATTCGACGAGCGAACCACTGAAACTTGTCCGAAGAATCGAGTCTGCATAAAATACAGAGAACCGTAACCTGCAGACGGAAAGGCAAACAAATTAAAACACCTCATTCCAAATTTTAACCTTAGTAGTGGCAATGGAATATAGAATACATATTAGCATTTACGTTTGAAAACTTTGACGAAAAGATAACGAAAATCGCTGCATTGTGCATCAAACCCTTTGTGTATGAAGTAATGGTAAATGGTAATACTAAAGTGAATTGAATCCGCCAGAGGGGTCCCGGCTGTAGACCGTGCGCGAAACGACCACCGAGTGTCGAGGCGGGAAGTCGCCATTTTGTGGATTGTAAACAAAAAAGATACAACATTATACCTCAATCTCATTTGACGCATGTTGTTTATCATCGGAGCATGCATGGCGACCACTGCCGCATTTCCTCGCACGCTTTTCTTTCACCGCCCATCGTGTTTGTCTATCACTTTTTTCACTTATTATTAAGCGCATGATTTATCTTATAATGGTCATTTTGATTTTTGCTGACTAGCTATTTCAGCTTTGAATTGCTACTGAGCTTTGCACGGCTGAGTGAGTGGTCACATTTCTTCTTTATTCGATACTTTATCATATAATTTAATTTCAGTATTCTATGATTTCTTTTGATATTTTGTTTACAGATATTAATTAATTATTCAGAGTTTTGATTTCTCAATTAAAGTAAAAGCATAAGTATTATATTAGAACAACCTACATCATTTATGATAATTTTGATACTTTATTGAAATTTCCATGCCAATTGTAGCTTTATATTTCTATCATCCATTGAAATCTGGTTCGGAAGTGTATGGCGCAGATAAAGACATGTTTGTGCATCATATATAATATGATTGATCACTCAATTTAAATTTGTTGCTACCGATTATTCGGAATTCGAAAAGTGAGCACAGCGAATTGGGCATCGAGCTTCCGATCCGGATTGAACATTTAACATACCACACCAGTAGAGCAACAATAAAAGGCTCTTCGAGGAGAGCTTTTAATTGTAACCGTGCGAGCGGGCGCAAGTTCGCCTGGCCGGTGGTTTAAATTACTTTAGCCGTAGCGAGGTGGACGGTGTCATGTTGTAAATGTAAATGACGGCATTTTGTGTGTTTGCTCTTGTTTGGCTCTGGAGTCGGATACACAATGCGCGATATTCGCTACTTCTGGCGGGACGGACTCAGTAGCGTCGGAATGAGCAACGAAGTGCAGCTACCGCAATTCCGAGTTCTGGGCCACAGGCAGCGGGCGACAGAAATAAATCTGAGCACAGGTACAGCCGCGGGCGTGTCGGCGGCAAGTGCACGCTCGCCAATAAAGGAGGCCGACATTAGCTTACCACGCGACCCACTCCCATCCCAGCCACACGTATGTATATACGTGTGTGTCGTACGACACACCGCATACCACACGCCACACGCCACACACCACACGACACACCACACACCGAACGCGGAGGCCGACGGCCGATTTCGCGCCGCTGCGGTCTCATCCGACCGCACTAATACCAAATTGTTTTCATCTCAATCGCTCTGTCGACTTTCGTCAGTCGGTTTCTTCGGCTTTCAGCTTCATATCATTCATTTTAAGGATGCACAATTTATCAATATTTTTGTTTTATATTATACATACATATAATTTTTCCATCGTTTTGTTCTTTATTGTCGTTTCGGTTTAAACGAGTAACTCAAATCGTACAGAAGGTAAGTGTAGACCCCCAAACCCGATAATACTTTCGCAAAACCCACTAAAATGGGTCCGGGGTTATTTATTTTCTTGAAATATATACAGTCGGCTACACCATGAGGGATATCCGCTATAAGTGGAACGAAGGGCCCAACTCGGTAGGCGTCTCCAACGAGGTGTCACTGCCCCAGTTCAAAGTGCTCGGCCATCGACAGCGCGCCATGGAAATCAGTTTGACGACAGGTAAGCCCGCGTCATTACACAACAACAACCATCTGCTTGGTCGAGTTTTATATTATCTCTTCATCATCTGCAAAAGTTCAAAAAATATATCAAGTTCCGTGGGAATCTCAATTTTAATTTGATATACATTTTTGATTAATACCATTTTCATTCAAAGATTAGCTTAATATAATGAAAATAAGAAAAGTACATAGTTTTCCATCAAAATAATATTAAAAATCTTAAATTTAAGCTATTTCAATAATCACCAAATTTTTCAAAAAAGTCTCGTTGAAAGTTTAGACAAAAAACTTTATAATATTTATAACTTCAATTATCTAACGATGAAGAAATTAGCCTCTACTTCGAAAAACAGTGAAATAAAAATGTTTATTTTAATCAAATTTGATTACTTTATGCCAGATTCACGATCATCATAAGCAGCATTTGGTATGTAGGCCGTTTGTTAGACTTGCATATACATACATATGAAAACAGTCGACCTTTGCGTTTATTATCAAGCAACAGTGGGAAAAACGTCGCTACTCTAATAATATAACCTTCTGTAGCCTTAGCATAGTTTCTTATTTTCATTATTCTATTTCAATTTAAGAAAATCTAGAAGAAAATATGCGAAATTATCTGCGATCACCTTTAATTATAATAATGAATACTACTTTAAATAATATTCACAATCAAGTGGCTCTAACGAGGACGTTTGTCACTCTATTCCCAGCTTTGTAATTAATTTGATGAACGACAGTAAACAGTCGTGATGCGCTGTAACGAGCTTATAGAAAATGCCAGCGAGAAACGAATGCTGTGTTTGTTTATGCTTGTATTGTACTATGGTTTTATTTCTTTTTCAATTCGAATCCAATTTCGTCTACTTAGCATATCTTGAAGCATAGAAATTTTCCTTTAATTTTAACATTAGACGAATTTTATAACGTCTGTTCAAAATTCCATATTGAACAATATTGGCGATAAGAAAATGCAGAAATTTAGGATCCATAGAGTTAAAAAACCTTATTCAACGGTCTGTAGTAATTGTATTCAAATATAATGAAGGAAATAATTTCATTGTATGATTAATCATGTGCGCTATTTTGGCGAGAAAACAAAATAATTGTCGAGTAACTTTAATGTACTGATGAAAATATTTCTGACTAAGTTCATGATTATTGGATTAAATATGTCAGTTATAATTTTCGCCAATGCTCAGTCATCTGTCTTGTTTGTGCAGTGCGATTTGCAGTGGAAACGTTGGCAAATAATAAACACTGCAATAGTTCCGGTTAAAAGCTTCATTACAGAATTTTATGCACAGCACATAGCACAATGCTTTATGTCTGTGCTGGGATTTCACTGAAAACACTGCGTTATTATGGACGTCGGTCGATGCTGTGTACATATTTGATTACAGAATATTGCAGAGCAAATGTAATATTAAACCCACTTGTGTTGACACTTTCATTTGTATCCACTTAGTCTCATCGCTTAGAAACGTTTAATCACTCAGTGCACGGATTTGTGTGCTTTTTGTACGTCTTTGTATTTGTTTTATATCAACAATTACTTTCGAAATCTTTATTTAAATAGTGCATTTTTATTGTTGAGGACCTCAATAGGAATGATTTCTATTTATTTGAAGATATTTATAACGAATTGTTATTTCTTTACGTTATAAAATTATCAAGTATAAGCAATGCGAAAAACTTAATCGGTTAAAAACATATTATACCTAATAAGCTACGGTTGCCTGTTCGCATTAGTATATCTTTTATCAATTGAATTATTACCGACGTGCGAAAATAAAATCAAATTTATTCGGTCAAACTACCGTATGATTTGACGGTTTTAAGAAATGGGACGTGGAATTATTTCTATAACTTATTCAAAATTTTAGGGGAGAAAGGTATTAAATATATCTTTAGTAACTGAATGGTTTTACGGTGGCAAATATTAAAATATTATCGTTTCTACCAGGTTTCAAATAAAAAATTAGGAAACATACACAAATAGTAAATGTTTTAGACGTAAATTGCAAATACATATTGATTAACGGCGTAAACTTAGTAGCTCATAGTTCCCTAAAGATGTCGCACTCCTTTACTAGAGCAGTCCTTGGTTCTTAAGAATATTCCTAATATCTCTCTCCCTTTGACGTTTTTTCCTATATAAATAAACTAATCGAAATATTGAAACGTTCAATACAGCTGAAATCCCGTTAGAACAAACACCGATTAATGTAAATAATGTGGTCAAACGTTGAGTTCAGTCGCTTTGCCGACATTGAAGTAAATTTTTCTTAAAAATATTTTTTTTCTCCGTGGTATTGGTTTTAACAGGATTTGACCTGAAATTTATAATTGATTCAATTATAAACGAAAATTTGACCGTTTTTGTATCAAACTAATTGGTTGTTTGTATTGATTTCGTCGCCTTAGGAAATTACTCACGGCTGGCGTGCGAGATCCAATTCGTCCGCTCGATGGGCTACTACCTCATCCAGATCTACATCCCGTCTGGTTTGATCGTCATCATTTCCTGGGTGTCGTTCTGGCTGAACAGGAACGCAACCCCTGCGAGGGTGGCCCTTGGCGTCACCACAGTGCTCACCATGACTACCCTAATGTCCTCGACCAACGCTGCCCTACCCAAGATATCATACGTCAAATCGATCGACGTCTACCTGGGCACATGTTTCGTGATGGTTTTTGCTAGTCTACTGGGTAAAAACACAACAAACACATTCAATGGTTTTACATGTTACAATAATATAGTTGAATAATTGTACTCTGTCCCTGGTGAATTGCTGCCATGTACTTTACCAGGGACAGAGATATTTGGAAACGGCTTGGGGAGACCTTCATCCAGCAGTGGATCGAATTTGGTTGAAGATGATGATGATGATAATATAATTGGTTTTACATGTTACAATAATGTAATTAACCGGGGCGTGGCGTCGTTGGGATAACGCATGATCAATGATTCAATTCTTAAGCCCACTACACGCAATCATATTCTTGTAATGAAACATGAATACATGCCCCAGTTTGTAGCAGAGAGGGATGTTCAATAGTGGTGGTCGGATCGTATCATACTTTTGGACGCCAGTCTCGCTCTGCGGCGAAATGTGCGGGAGCTGTCGAGCGACAGCTGCCACACATTTTCATAAATTAAATCATGCAATACTGCGTTTCATGGAAACGTTCAAGGCCATCATCTCTCCATTCGAGGGATTGTCATAACTTCACAAAGTATTTGTCCTGAGTAATAGTGCTGGCTTAACGAGCCGAATATCTGTCAAATAACGAAACTTCACATAGGTAGAATTTAATTGGGTGGTTCACCAATTTAAATTTGCATCGAATTCCGCATCACACGCGCTTAGCTGCGCAAGGAATTCTGTCAAAAAATAAAGCTCAATTATGAATTGAGAATATTTTTGTAATATTTTGGCTTCACGAGCATTGCTAGCTCAGTTGAATAAACGACAGTTTCGGTTCTGTCGTGTAGTAGACAAAACACCCCTACCCCTGTCCACGACAAGACACTCGGAGCCCACTACACGACAAAACCTAAATAGTCTTTTATTCAACTGTATGATTCTTTTTATTTTTTGTAACTGTGGAAGCATTAACTGTGTCAGATTGAATTTAGATTGTAACACTAAATTGAAATAAGTTTTGTCATCCATTTGAGTCTCCATTATTGCCGACCCGGTTTCAAAATGTATATTTTATTTGTTCATGGGAAACATTCCAGTGCGTCCCTTGAAGAATAAACAACTATGTATTGAATCCGGTCGGCGAATAATAAAGCCTCGAGTAGATGATATAAATTTGTTTCAGATATGCAAGGGATTTCCGTCAGGATAGAGTGGGCTGGAGGGTATGCTTTGCCAAGCCGTGGCCACCCCGCTAAGGGTATCGGCGTCACTGTTACAGTTTAGAGACTACAATCTTTTTCAAATAGATTAAGAACACGAAAATGTGTTGTGCAATTCTACATATTTAGGTATTAAGCAACCCTGTTTTCCCCTTTTGGCATCATCGGGCTCCTAGCTGATGATGCCTAAATTCAAAAACATGATCGTTTAATATCGAAACCTGTGGAATGGTACAAAACCTTTATTGTGATCATAATTTATGTGAACAATTGATATTCAAATTATTTATCACCATAGCAAAAAATAAAGTATTGTAAGGTTTAAATGCGAATGCTTATCATCATCATATGTCCTTTGACCCCCATGTATAACAAAGGAATAAATTCATTCCTTTCGAAGTCTAAAGGAATGAACTTATTCTGCCAAATCAATTTCCTTTTGATTGGTCGATTTGTTCTCATTTTGGTTATGCATTAGTTTTGTCAACATTATCCTCCATGTTTTGCATTTATTAGGAAAATAAATATTTGCACAACTCAACTCCGTTGGCTTGCGCATAATGTTTTTTTTCACAGTAGTTTTAAAACACTGAAAGTTTTTGCTGTCAAAATACCGGTGAAAATATATTTCCCAAACAAATTAAATTTCTTTTGATTATTAACTTGAAATATTGATTTATGCGTAATGATCACAATAAAAATTGATTACCTAAACTCAATACTTGCGATAGAATTAGCACAATCTTCATTATCGATGATCAAATCCACATTATTGTTTAAAAATATTTTACTGTTTTTAAAATCTATACAAAAATGAGATTAAACGAAAAAAATAACTAGTATATATCAGTCAACAGTCGAATTCATTGATTGTACCTATTACAAGATCAAAACAAGATCTGCTTGCATTTATTATAGATAAAGATATTCTTTTGATCCAAACAATATTTCGGTATTGACTTTTTTGGCAATATACAAACAATTAACAGTGGTATATCTTTTTTTAACAACCTTCAAACTTCAACTGTCCGACGGTTTCACTAAAATTTATGTACTTATTAGATAAATATAACAACTTTTTTAAAATCTTTTTGAAAATTTCTTCAAAAAATATATAATATTTTAACCAGGTGGCGTTTATTAATATTTCGGATGGTCGAAGTTTCCTGGTTTCACTTAAGCAAATATTATATATATATATATGTATGTTTATATATATTATATACATATATAGCATTACGTCAATAAATAGTTTAGTTTGGACATCTGCTTTCTAGGTCATCTGATATCTTCGTGCGCATCTTCAGACATATCGGACTAAGGCTTCTCATGGACCTTTGATTCAGAGGGACGATTATAATATTTGTCGAGTGATTTTTTCAATTAATCGATCCAAAAGTGTAGTCTTGTGAAAAATTATGAAGAATAAATTCAAGAGCACTTTACGTCACAAATATCTTTGAAAACATCCAAAGTTTGTTTGTTGAAGCGAACTTGTGATCAGGGTCTCATGATTTGCCTAGATCCAATACGTTTGCAGTACTTTTTTAAAAGTGCTTTAATATTTTTAATAAATATTAATCATTAATATAAATAATATTGCTTGCGAATTTATCCAAAACAATAAAATGTGAACTGCTTGCGATGATGCTTTCTCCAAACAACAATGGAAATATCAAGATATTTTTGCTGGTCTAAATGCAAAGCGTTAACTATAATACCTTTTATCCCTAACTAGCTTATCTATAGGAAGACGTCCGAATCGACGATAGCGGTCGATAGCGGCCGATGTAATGAATGCCTTGCGAAACGATTTAGATATTTTGACCGATACCTAAGAATTGTTGCAGCTCATAGGGAATAAATTGTGTTAGTCGAATCTCTCTCGGTATGATATTATATCTATCTCCTTCTGATATCGTAGGTCCATGAGATATAATTACGCAGTAGAAGGAGTATGTTTATTGACTGTGCGTTGACTCACATGAATACTCAATTTAAGTCCATTCCAGTTCACTCGGGACAATGTTGCAATTGTAACTTTTGGAAAAGTGAACGTCATGAAAGACGTATCTTCAATAGTCAGAACTCTTTTGTCTTGTCTCGCTAATTTTTGTATTTTTTTCGTAACTCCACCCGTAATTAGAAACTGTATATATATTTGGTTTACTTTTTAATCAAATTTGTCTTTAGATTAGGTATACGTGATGCCGTCATAAGGGTTATTTTTCAGAATATGCTACGGTCGGTTATATGGCCAAACGGATTCAGATGAGGAAGCAGAGATTTTTGGCTATTCAAAAAATAGCAGCCGAGAAGAAAATGCAAGCGGAAGGACCTCCACCGGGCGACCATGGGTCCAAAGGTGGCACAATGAGTCGACAAGGACCTCAAGGAAGATCGTCTGTAAGTATATAAAAAAAAACCACTGCAATAATATTGAAGTCCAGACAGAAATAATATTTGCGTCAGCACATCTTTACTGCCAGCATGTTGGAACTGTTGTAGTGCACAGTCGATAATTTAAGATCGAATTCCGAGGTGTGGAGCCTAGGTTTGATACCCGGTAGGACAGCAGATATACACATCTCAATAGTCGTTGTAATTATCTTGATCTTTGTTTTAAACGATGCTTTGTAGTTTTTGCACGATTATTTATTTGACATTCTTCGAAGCGTTCAATGAACGAAACCCATGAAATGGTGGCAAATAAGATTTTTTGTTCCTAACTGTTACATATTTTCTCCCATGTCCAACTTTTATTTTAGCAAGGTGTTTCAGCTGGCCGAGTAAGTTGAGTATAATACATATTTTCTTTTACAAAAAATGTTTGAGAGGAATCATTTTCACGCCGACAACATTTTTTTCAGGTTGGTATCTCATTTTAGTTATTAATATTGAAAATGGAATGTTTTCATCATTTTTATTAAAACTTCACTTCAAGTTTTTAAAAACTCATACAGATTTTTCGATAACAATGAATCATGTGATGCTTCAAATATTTTCAACAAAAATACAATATGTGTATCTTATATATTATTTTTTTGCTTTACAGAAAACATATTTTACTCGGATAGGAACAATATTAACAAAAATGTATTACTCTTCAAAATTTATAAATTTTAATTTTATTCTGTGAGATTTAAATTGCTATAACCAAAGATATTATCTAATTAACAAACTCGTTTGAAAGAAAATAGTGAACATCAGATCTAAGTTTTTCAGGTTGATTCCAGAAATTGCCAGAAATTAAATTTCATTTTTACTTTAATTAATTATTGTATGATAGAATTATTTTTTAGTATGAAAAGATATGTCAAATCTAAAACAATTAATGCAAACTTAACACACATGTTTGAAAAAGTATTATTTATACAGTTTTAAAGGGATACTAAAAAACTAAAGGATTTATAAAACATCCGTGAGTATTCTTTCGATTTTAATTTAATTGAATATTTTACAATATTTAAAAAGTTAATTTGTACATGTAATTAATGAGGCTAAATGAATAGTTTTTAAATTTTAACAAACAATGTGGTGGTTGGTTATTTTTGGTAAAAAGACCTGACATCACTTTTCGTATGCCATCGCTCGGGCTCGGGTCAATTGAGGCAGCGCATATCCACAGATACTCGTTAGGGGAACGCTTGTTCCAGGAGGTGCGGTTCAAAGTCCACGATCCGAAAGCGCACTCCAAAGGCGGTACTTTGGAGAACACGATCAATGGAGGGCGGGGAGGAGCTGACGAAGAGAATCCACCCGCACCACCAGCTCATCTCATACACCCTGGCAAGGTACACAGGAATTCTACATTTATACCCAGTCCATTTAAAGCTAACATTTTCAAAACTATTCTACTCATATTGGAAATATAAAAGCTTACTATAACTATATTTAATACTTTTGAACAAATAGTTTGTCTAATATTGAATTCAAACAACTCTACTTATTCAAATGGACAGTTTTGGAAATGGGGCTTTTATTTCGACGTTTTTTTTTTCAGAAAAAAATATAATAAATATAAGGAATTTGTAAGGTACAAATTTTGTGGTATTCTATTATTAACACCAACTTTTTAGCAAATATTTTAATACAGTTTTTATCCTAATACAATTATTAATTGTGCCTTAATAATTCCTTACTTCTTATTATCAAATAATATCACTTTTCTAACAATCATTTTCCAGAGATTCCCTTTACTGTTCATTATGCCATATTCCTCTAATAGTTTTGATGATATTTTTACATAAAAACATTAAACATGTCAATTTTAGTTTGCATATGGTTACCTCTTAATGAGAAATGAAATTAAATAACAATTATCACAACAGATACCATTTTGAATAATAAAAAAAATCATAATTATTGTCTGAATCTCACATCGCCATTATTTTAGTGTGTCTATAGTAAATATTTATTTGAATTTAAACAATTTATCATATTCAATTGATTAAAAAAAAAAAACCAAATTACATATTACAGTTTCACTTGGCTTTATTTTTTATCCACAAACCATTTTTTTTATCTTCACGGGTATTCGATAAAGGTATTATTATAAAAGCACTTTACATGAGTGTTTTAAATAATAAAAACACATTTTTTTAGTACTTATTTCCACAATATATTTTTTGATCAGGACCGGTTTCGCTCATCGCGAGCATTATCAACAAATGCTTGCGATGAGCGAAACCGGTCCTGATCAAAAAATATATTGTGGAAATAAGTACTAAAAAAATGTGTTTTTATTATTTAAAATATAATGCCTTTCCATCAAGAAGTGACAGTTAACACCTTAAAAGTTACATGAGTGTATTTAATATCGTAATGCATTTTTATTTATTGTGGGCAGGGCAGTTTTAGGATCGGTCAAAATATTATAATTAAAATAAATAGTATGCCTTTTTGAAACTTTTTTGCTCTCTTTGGCGCGTTGCAAATATTTAACTTCACATTGATTGATTTTGAAGATATATGATATTGATTCTTTGAAGCTCTTCATTCGCAAAACCATTCATTATTTTATATAATTATACTACAACACATCACAATTAACTATTTATTTGCTTAAATTTTATGTGAAATATTTTTGATTTGTTATTTGTATATTATATTCTTCTTATTTTTTATGAATTTAATATTTTTTTTATATTATCTTTGCAATTGCGACGCTATTTTTTGCTGATATATCAAGATAAAAAAATGTGTTAATCTATTTCTGAAATGATTCCTAATAATATTTTTGTTGCTGATTGCGCGGAGATCAATAATATGAAACATATGGACAACTTTATAGCGATTGATGATGAATAAGCCGACATTTTTACTGATATCGTTTTGGACGTAACGTTTTTATTCCATTTTTAAAATTGTATACTTGCGCTTTTTCGATGGTTGCACTATTTTTATTTTTAGATATTTTGAATATTGCAACACTTTTATTGCAATTTTTTTTTGAATATTGCAACACTTTTGCTCATTTTAGATGAATTTTAAAATCACATCATTTATTATTATTTACTTTAATCCTGTTACAATATAGAACAACGTTTATTTTTCTTAATAAGTTTTTAAGTTTTGGCAACTTAAAATGCTTAAATAATGTTTTATGCATTATATATAGTTTTGTTGTTTTATTATTGTACGCTGCGTTTTTTTTTTTAACTATTACTCTTTCTAACCAAATCAGCTATCTATAGGTGATTTTAAATTAGGACTATTAAATTTGGATCGGTTGGCATAAAAATTCGTTATCGTGGTTACTACGCAAAGGTAAGTGATTTAATCATTTCTCAAGAAAAATTCAAAAAATTATTGACTTAGATATTTAGAGTATATTAAAGCCGTCATATCAGAGATTTAACTTTTTCATAAATTTAATAGTTCATTTAACATCACCATACGTGGTTACGAAATATTTATTTAACTGTTATTTATTTTGCAATATAAAACTGTCTTGCCCACAGTTATTTCAAACTAATAATAAAAATGCCTTTTCTTGAATAATTGTCGTCAATAAAAAATATAAATTCATTGTTCTTTTGTACGTATTAATCTATTATTCTCTCGGATTTTGAATTAAAAAATAACGAGATAAAATAAAGTTATCTACGATTTAAAAAATATATGAAACTGTTTTCACTACTATTGTGATAATAATCCTTATTTCATAAAATCTATGTCAATTTCTCAAATCAATTTGAACTCAATTATTATTTACTGGTTCAATGGATCGAAAATTAAAGTAAAAATTACTTTCATTAACGTTTCACATAAAACGGTTTTATAATAAACTTCGATATAGCTCATTCAAAATAAAACCTTTGTCTTTAAATAAATATATATATCACAAATTCTATAAAGCTATCTTTTTCTTAAAAATTTTAAAAAAAACATACAAATTTTAAAAACACTTCGCTTGGAGGACATTTTTATTTGTTTTGGTAAGTTTATTATGTTTATATCGATCTTAAACTATTAAAGGAAGATGGATACTTAGTATCGATCCAAAAAGGAGAAATTAAACTTAGTACCAATCATTAACTTCACTTTTTGAAATTAAATATAGATTGATCGCATTTTTAATGAAGGATAAATGAGATCTTTCTCATCGTCATATATCGAGTATCTAACACCTTAAACAGTCTTCTGACGTAGTTTGAGGACGAATTGTTTATATGTAGTTCAATTTACAGTGCTGTTCTAACTACCAATAAAAAATGATATATGATTAGTCCTTATATATCGTTACAAATATTGGTAAGCTTTATGAACATATTTTAGAATTGTACATAATTGTGAACTTCATAAATCGAAACAAACTTGCTTTTTCTCTTATAATATGCGATTCAATATAGTCAGAACTTTATGATTTTATTCCACCTGAAATTTGTAAGAACTGACCAATATTTCATAAAATTTTTTTTGTCTACTATCAGGATATCAACAAGCTGCTCGGCATCACGCCTTCGGATATTGACAAATACTCGCGCATCGTGTTTCCGGTGTGCTTCGTCTGTTTCAACCTGATGTACTGGATCATTTATCTCCACGTATCGGACGTGGTGGCTGACGATCTGGTACTCCTGGAAGAGGACAAGTAGAGGCGCCGGCTCCCGAACGGGGGACCGCTTCTGATGCTCACGCAACCCGCAAGCCTGCTCGTAGAATTGTTAGGCGTCTATTACCTGGTAACATTTTGTTTTCGGAAACTTTATCCATGTAACACAAGCAATAAAATCTTAAATTAGCAAACTCACAGTTTGAATATTTAGAATAACAAAATATATCCTTACAAAACACAAAAGCAATCCATCATTTAAGATGCTATGACGTTAAAGATATAAGATAATTTACTATTAAAATTTGAAAAAAAATCCATCATTAAAATAAATAATTTTCAATGTCTTCTATGAATTTATATTGGACGACGTGTTCTTTACATTCTCGACATGTAAATAATTATTTATATTGAGCAAAATAAATGTTTATAATAATTATTACTTTTCAAAATCGTTCGAAAACACAGAGTTTTCGTAATGAAAGTCAAATGTATGCTTAAACTGTTTATCTAAGAAATATTTTTTATGTGAGAAAAATAATACTGTGCGTTTGCTCATTTTCTTGAAACATCGTTTGATTTGCGAGGGAAACTTTTCTGTAAACAAAAAGTACTATTTAATAGTCGTTTTGCCACAAATACACATGCTAGAATCATCAAATACTGCAAATCAAATGTAATACATATAAAATTTTAGCTGGTATTGTTAAGCTGTCACTGTTCGTTGTCGGTTGGTCTTTGAAAAATATTCCAAAATACACCCCAAAATTTCGACTACTTGACATTATATTTTGAAGCAATTTCTTGAATGTTTGACCTGAATCTTCGTTACCTCAGGCTATTACTCCCTTTATATAATTCAAATAAGTTGATATTGAACATTTGGAATCAGAACACTTGACTTGGTTCCTTTATCAATCATTATTTTATATACATATATATGTGATATTTCTTTAATGAGGAAACCCTTCATTTTTTAATTTGATTGCATACCTTTCTTAACAATTATTTAAGTATATTGTTATAAAAAAGTGATTCTATTGAAGAGAGTTCTTATAAGAACAGAATAAATGGGTGAAGAAAATCCTATTTAAATTTTGAAAAAAAAGTAGTCAATTCCAGTTTTAAAACTCAATATGAATAAAGTATATTTTAAAAAACCAATCGATATCGTATAATTGCAAGTGTTGAATCAACATAGTTGTATATGACATATTACAAATACCAGTGAATAAATCTATCAAAAAATTTACACTCATATGGCAATTACTAGCATGTGTTTGAAGGGCATCTTTTTGTAGTGCGTTAAGGAAATTCTTAACTTTTTGAGTGGTGCAAATTACTGAACATTATATTAAATATTTGATAATATATACACTGTGCTTGTATTCAATTAAACAAGCAATAAAATGAATTTGTAAAGTCAGTATATACTGAGTATATATTTATGATATTACATGACGAATCGAAAAAAAAATTTCATGGGTTGAAATTTTAAATGCCTGCATGATTAGGGACCGCGTAATATTTTGATTACGTTTCAGTAATATTTATCGCATAGCAAAAAGTTAAGAAAATCTGTCATTGTAGGTAGGAGGTGCACAATTTTATTAGTGATAAAACTGGTATAAATCTACTAGCAAAATAACAAAAAAAAACTACATAACAAATCTTTTTGCACCAAATCTATGAAAGTAATTTTCTAAAGTAGATATTTTTATTTTTAAATATTTTTATGCTCAAATGCTCTTTGTATGGATACTCTTAGTAGTGTAAAATATCAATTTTGATGCAACAATGCTTCGCAGATCTTTTTTTAAATTCATAATTTAAATTTGAACCCGTTTATTCTATTTAACAGCACCCACCATTGAAGCCAATTGCATGAACGGTTTTCTATAATAGAACCGTTTATTATTATAGTGCATCTTTCACAAAATATTTTATTTTATACAATATATACGTATAATATATAACATAACACTTATGCGAGGAAAATAGATTTCTTTGATATTCCACTATCACACTCGATCTAAATAAATGAAAATATTAATCACACTCTGAAGGGATAATATATATTCTGAGAGATCTAATAATAAAATCTTGTACTCAAATATACAAAAGATTCGTTATGACGCATTTACTTATTTACTTTAGTTATAAAAGATCTAGCTAAAAGTTTTAAATTAGGATATTATCATAATGTACGTATCTAAGTCGATAATTTATATAAAAAATTGAAATGGGGGGCTTATTTGTGATTCCATTGAATTAATAAAAAACTGTCTTTGAGAAAGGATTTGCCATTGGCTCACGATAAGTAGGTTGTGCACCCCTATTATTGTAGACCCTCTATCCTAGTCATTAGTGCGCGGCATAGCAAGCGTAAAAGCCGGCGTCCTAATCCACAGGCTTTTGATCCATTTCTCATAGAAATGTATCGATTATATAGGGACAAAGTTCTTGTATATAAATAGTTTTCATACTAGTTTCGGACTTTGGATTTTTTATTAGAATAAGTGTGTGCGCGGACGCCGTTGCTTTAAGTTAAAGCCTTCGTCGGCTCATTGTTTTGTTATGTTAAAAGTTATTTATTTGCTACATTGAATTTTATACTAAGTTGTCGTAGGTTAACAGGTTATTATTTCTATCCAATAGAAAAATTAGATTTATCTTTACTTAGAATTACATGTGTTTTTATGATTTGTTAATTATTATTTAAATTGTATTTAAAGATGTTATGCCATTTTTTTTTTTGTATTTTTACTGACGACGATTTTGGTCACAAAACTGATGATGACCATACGGCTGAAACCGACTGCAGTAAGAATACTAATCTAGCGAAATTAAGCAAAGTGTCAATTTAATCAAAATAATTATTAAATGTAGATATTTCGCGTAGCTATATTTTAAAAAAAGTCATAGATAGTTGTATTTTTTAAGATTTATTTTGAAAATTGTTTCCATAAATTAAACCCTAAGTTTTTAGTCGTTTCGATATTATTTTTCGTAGGGTGAGTCCCAGGGACGCCTCTATTACGTTTAGGAAATGGGAATGGAGGCGTTTTTGAGCTGCACTATTTCTCTTATTCTATAATGTAATCAATGCATGGTCACTCAGACTGTTGGAGCATGTCAATGATCGTATACGTACGTGCGTGGGTTGAACATGAGCATTGGAAGGGTTGCTCAGGTGGTATTGACAACAGTTGTCGACTATTTGTGCAGCAGCTCGGACTCGAACCTCGGAACGGCAGGTGTACCAGCGCCTGCCCCATTGTCCGATAAGCCACTGATCCCTTGGCCAGTGAGGGGCAAAACAAACTCAAAGACTGCAAGTGGAAACACTGTGACACAACCCTGCGAATAAGGCATAGATACAAAATTGTATCGTAAAATATTCTAAAATCCTTTAATGAAAACTGAAACATTTCTGTGTTTGATGTATCCTTCACTAATATTCCTATGTGCATGCAATACGACAGACTCTTCCACTAAACTTTTATGATTAGTTCCACAAATTTAGTTGCGAATTAATTAGACGAGTTCAAAAGAAATCACTTAAAGTTACCTAACCTATATCGATGTGATCGAGCAGGAGGTCACAGAACATGCGCCGCATGCAAATGCATTCATCATTATTTTTGCTGTTCTGGATCTGCTTGCACAGACAAATGAACTATTTACAAAATATTATTAATGTTTGACCTAAACCCTACATTATTATATTTCACGTTATATATAAATGTATAAGTAGAAATCATTATTTAAAAATGAAAATATATCACAAATTTTTACATGTATACTATTTATGACATTGTTGAAATAATTATGTTCATTGATGGCGTACGTGCATAAAAATGTGAACCGTATTATTAAACTTAAAAAACTGATCATACAGAATATCTTCCATCCTATAGCTATTTATACTTTATACATAATATTAATATATATATACATACATATATATATATCTATTTATGACGTACATCAATGTATTACATAATGGAAAACTAATTGAGAAAGAAAATCATGTAAAATAATATTTTACACTAATTAATTTTGAATTATAATAATACGCCTAAAATTTACTAATTATTGTAAAAAAAAAGGTCGGTCAATATGACTAAGAATTTGGCGAGAAAATTAGTTTTTTTTGCGTGTACCTGTAATAATTAGATCTCTTGAATATATGTATAGACTATAACATGCAATGGCCTTGTCTCTGTAAAAATACAAAATTAAATAAAAAAAACCCAAGACCATTTATTCTGAGCCTCTGTGCCATTTAGTTTCCATGTGTGTACTACATGAATGTACTTTTAGAGGTTGTAGATAATTATTTTATAAATTATAGGTTGGAGTTGTTAAGCATCTTTTATGTTTATTGAAAAACCATACAGAATATCTAATCATTGTCGATTTTAAAGTTTAGTTTATATACCCTCGAAAATTGTAAATATCCTTAACTACTACGAAGAGTTTTATACTATTATATATATCTGAATGATGATAAATATACATATACATGAATAAATAATAAAAATATGTAGGCACACTTATTACATGTGTTAATTGATAAGATTTTTCTTTTGAATATACATATTTACACACACTTAGATACAAGTTTCACTTTTCTATACGTTGATGTGTATTAATGTATATTTTGAAGTAATCTTCGATGCATATTAATGCATATAATGAGTGTGTGAACGTGTGGCGTTCGCAATTATATATATATATATATATATATATATATATATATTCTATTTCAACCCTAGTTAGGGCGAATAACATGATTGAAATTCACTTTTGTAAATAAAATCATCCCATTAAAATTCATTGCGAAAATATTTTAAAAAATGTTCCGAAAATGAGCGGTGTAGCGATCGACCGCGAGCCGCTTCGAACCGGCTCTCTCGCCCCTAACTTAGACGACCCAAGTGTAACTTCATTGCAATGGATCAAAAACATGTCGAAGATAAATAATTAATTTCAACGTCACTCCCTTTATACACATTATTATTATTATTATACAACATAAGTACCTAAATTACTATGTCACAAACGTAACGAATAGTTCTTTGTACCAACGTACCGGTGTATATCATCACGAATAGTAATATTAGAAAAAAATAAATGCACCACATTCCTATGATATCCATTTCTATATCTAGCTAGTGTATCCACTAAAACATAGAAAAATATTATGGAAGATGGCGTTGACCGAATTCATTAATTTGCAACACATTTGTTTTCCTTAAATGTATGTCGAGAGTGGTCATGAAAGACCATGGCTTCATCGCCATAATTATTATATTAATTAGTATCGCGGCCACGGTTCGTTCGCTTTTGAACTTGCCTCAACTAGCCATCATATCCCTTTTATGGTTTGTCTCTATATTT
Source organism: Himalopsyche japonica (assembly GCA_028555115.1). Classification (NCBI taxonomy): domain Eukaryota; kingdom Metazoa; phylum Arthropoda; class Insecta; order Trichoptera; family Rhyacophilidae; genus Himalopsyche; species Himalopsyche japonica. Next base: position 248,973 of record JAHFWJ010000091.1, on the reverse strand, counting down.
TTATCAAACCACTTTATTTGCCAAACTTTAATGTTAAGTTTAACTATAAATATTTTTAATCAAAATTTTATACAATTATGAAGCATGTTTTATTATGTTATGATAGTGTGATACAATTTGTTAATACCAGTCAGAAAGTTTAGAAAAGGCTTGAAAAGTCTTAGTGTCGAACACACCGTTGTATAGAAGGATATAGGTGCATTTTTTTATTTACCATTCAAACTTTTGACGGTCCACCTTTGACAGATATGCCCCGCCCCATATTCAGAAATAAATAAATATTTATTTGAGTAATTTTAACAATATTATCCTATCCTCTGTAATGTAATTTGCATAAAATGAATTCGAGTTCATTGTCATATTATAAATATAAATATATAACATAGGTAGGATATATCGTTGCGCTAAGAAGAGATCGGCAGGTCGACCGTTCGATTTGTTTTGTCTAACATGCTTTGTCTAACCGACTGTTTACCAGTTCAGCTTGCATCGCCCTTTCCATTCTCACTTAAATTGTTCCTTCGAATAATATTATAATTCTTATACATCAGATATTTTCACGAGCCTAGCTTACCTCATCAGTTTAAATGCGAAACGTTAAAAAAAGCGCGAAAACGCTGTCCACCTCGGTCGACCTCTTCTACGTGACAAACACGAAATTCTAAACTGATATTTAATATAAATGAAATAATATAAATATGTAAGGACATTTGAATAGGTCAATAAATATAAGGAGAAGTATTATAGATAGGCATACGTAGAAGAAACAAATGTATTACTATCCTCTATATATACTTACCTTACCCAAGATAATTATAAGTGTACAGAAAATAACATCTCATACTGATCGATCTGATACGAACGAATGTGTCAACATTCTAACTGGAAAAATGTAAATGGAGTTAAAAATGAAATACAACCGATAATAATTTTAATATTTTCTATATTCCAAGCTTTATCGAATCGTCTTCGGCTAAACTTATTATGATGCAAAGAATCCCTCTACGAAAGTTCCGACGCGCAATCACGCCCTCGCGGGTAAATGCTACTGCGCCAAGTACACGAGCCGTCGATCGGGATATCATACAATGCACCTAAACTCGTTTAACTCGTTAAACCATATAAAGGAAGTAATAATATGATTAGTATAGCCATAGTTGATATTTTCTAAAGAAACATCTGACTCCTGCAAACACACAATAATTCCAACACATTCAAAAAGCTGTGATATCACAGCTCGTTGCTCAACACGATGTCTGACTGTTTCGTCTTTATTATGATGCCAACATATGTGATTCACGAATATTTCTTACTAAAATCTAGATGAAAAGGACTTTAATTACTGATGTCTAGATAAAATAGACAATTTAGGGAGACATACGTTTGGCTGATAACGTGAAGCGCGCAGCTGAGACCAACCTATGATTACTCGTTTACGTACAATATTAATTGAGTTCCAAATGTATTTACAATTTGGTACTAGTGAACATTAAGTACTTATACTTAGGCACATAAACGTAACGACAGAAATACCAGTTTTAATATTTTAAGAAACCATATAGAGCAATACTAAAATACATGAAATCACGTTAATAATAATATCGAATTGGTCAATAATGAACATTTATTTAATCCAATGTTTTTCCCTTTTTTACTTCAGCACTCTTATTAAATTGTAAACGTTTTTTATCTTATGAAATAATGTAACCGACTGAAGGTGCGTTTAAACTGCTAACACCACTCTGCAGCCACAATTATTGATGTACTTTATAGGAACCACTCCACGGATTGCAAAATTATTAATTGACTACGGACTAACGATTCCAAACAATCAACAGCGGGATAATGTGACATATCTCTAATAACGTTTACGAGATAACTTTTGTCACCTTTTGACGAGGTAATATTTTTGAACAAAATCAAGTCACATTGTTACCCGGTGAACAGATTGTTTTAATCGACTTTTTTTCAATTGACTTAATCGCGAATAATTATTCAAATATAATAATAACGAGGTATAATCATAACCGTCGCGAAAGATTCCACAGTTTTTTCGGTCAGAAGTTTAAATTGGGTTCAGCCACCTTTTACACCTTTTTCGTTTAGTTTATCCCTCGATAAAACGGCCGGTCCCGATCTTGATCAGAAAATTAAGTCAATTAATTTGCGTCATTCGCAAGGCGGATACATTTAGCTCCGATCTCGAAGCTTAACATTAAATGATTAACAGCCACGAGGATAACTTAAAAAGCCGATACAAAAAATATGTATAAATTTTAATTCATTATTACTTTTCTTAAATTTACTCAATTAGTCTATGAACGTAGTTAAACACAATACATGAATTAATTATTTTAGTTAACCTAATTAGTGGACCTGAGAAATACATCGATGCAGTCTTTACTCTTACAGTGCTCTTTTATAAAAAAATTAAACTTAACTTATCTAACCAACTGCATGCGATGTGTTCATATGAGTTATTCCCATTTCAATACAATCATGCACGTTGTAACATAATTGTAAGGCGGATTGATAGAGATTGCCAACCAGGTGGAACTAAAGAGTTGACTTGGTCGCCTGATTTTGTATAGTTTCTTGACGCTTGGTACAAATCGTTATTAGGAATATTGTCTGTGTTTGAAGTGAGCCCAGCTGGCGATTAACCTCATTTCAGAACAAATTTAGTGTAATTAATAATGACTTAAGTACAATTAAGTTAGCACACGAATGTATATTCTGTAATGAGTACTCAGTAGTTGTGTATTTGACTGTCCGATGTATTATACATGTGAGATCACACTGTATTCAATGAGCAATATCATTAAAAGATAGAAAGACGATACATAAGTAATTGGTTGAACCAAATGGCTACCGGCGACTCACAAATTGTGATCATTTCCAATGTTACCCTTACTTAAGAGGTACCGATTGCAATAAAAAGTGCTGATTCTTGGTATAAAGAAATGGTTCTTAATAAATCTCGCTAACAATCAACGTTCGTAGTGTCGTTAATATCAGTGCTTTATCAGTGCTTCGTCTTCACGATATAGTTATCTTATTGGTCAAATTTTTTAAATTGACATTATTTATATAATATCATATATTGAAATACAGAGACATATTAGAATAGATATAGGAAGCCAGGGATAGCCTTATATTTAAATGACAAACAAATCTTGATACATTCCGTCAACCCTTATTCCATGTAGGCTCTGCCTAGAGCCTGTATATATATTGAATACTTCTATATTATATTATATGTACTTGTAATCAAATTTAATTTTTAATTTTTATGTAATACTGCCATTCTGTTATTGTAGTAAATTTACTAGAATTACATGCTATTTTATTTACCTCATAGAGATATCATTCGATATTGTACAAATAATAACACCAGAAACATTCCCCTGATGTTTCATCTAAATATTCTAAATGACTCCTAGTGGTCAATGTCATGATGATAATTTCAGTAATGTTAGTAATACGCTAAGCAAAGGTACAAATTTCTGCTATGCTTTATTTCAAATGTTTTATGAAACAATAATGCCTTGAAATTCACAATATTATGTATCACAACACAGCAGATTTTTATAAAAGTTTACCCAGTAAAGTCCATTTGTATTCTCAGATGGCATATTTTGATAATGTGAAATTCTGAAGGGACGAACGTTTTAGATTGATATTTAATTAATTTACTGTATATAGACAGAGCTGAATATATTTTATTATTTCAACACGTCAACGCTCAGCACTATTTAAATTTGATAGATATTTTCTAATACAAACACATCCAACAAACATAATTATATGAACACTTTTGGATTAATAATTTATATACTAATGTAATGTTTTCAATAGAGATATAAGGATCTTTATGTTAACAATATAAACAGGCTGTCAGTGTTTCATATTGTCAATGTCAACAATGAAATAGTGCAAACCGATATGTAAGAATGAATGATGGGAAGTTTTGTGAAGAAGGGTGGCCCATAGTAAACGTTGACGATTGTATCTACTGATTACCGCTCAACACCTGAACGATTAAAATGTAAAGATATTTTATACTCTCATGTAGTCATTTCTCAAAATCTTCCAAATGTAATTATAAACAAGTTTATACTTATAGCGTGTAAAGAAAGATCTAAGGCGAAACAATTCAAACACAGACAGGTTTGATGACATTTGTAATGGTAGCTGGAGCGTGAATAGATCAAGGGGTGCTTATTCATAAACACATTCAAATATTCTAAATTCATTTAAACAAAAAGCATAGCCCAGTGACGTAACGACACTGTGAAAATTGTAATTATAATGTTATAATTATGAAATGAAACAATGCATTGAAAACTATAGGAACATGATAATTAAAATAATAAGAGTTAAAATATACCATATTACATAATTATACAAGCAGTTTTATTTTCCTCTTCCTGATGTACAATACAACAATATATATAATTACATGTTTATGTTGTCTTCAAGAAAAATAAAATATTCAAAAATATATAAATGGTTTTTCATTTCCGATATAACTTGCAATATTCAAAAATATTTTTTTTTATGAAAATAATATTTTTGAATATGTTTTATTCCACATTTCACTTACAGTATTGTAAGTAGTATTCAAGCTGAAAATAATCGCAAGATTTTTGAAATAATACATGGACAAAGGACAAGTCATGCAAAATTAAAAAATATCTATAACATGATATGTTTTAAAGACGTATGTTATATTATACATATATCGAAAAAATAAATACTAATAAAACACGAAGGAAGCAAATCTACGACCAAATATTGAATTATCATAAAATAACACGTTTTCAACACGATGAGAAATGTATTGTTAATTAGTATTCTATGAAGCTTTGGTTAACAATTGTATCAGATGTATACATAATTGTTAATTGAATGTCCAGTTCATAATCCATCGTTGGTGAGTTGATGTAGATGGTTCGAATAATTTAAAAAGTCTTATTTAAAAAATTATGTTAAGCTCACATTTATCAACATTGGTAGGTATTTTTAGATAGTTAACAAGAATATGGTATAAGGCACAAGTCTTACAAAATCTTAAAGCACTGCGTAAAAAAAAGTTAACTAACGCATTATATTTCTTGTCACCTTTACGGTGTTAACAGTCACTTCTTTGTGGATATGCATGATATTTTAAATAATTCAAACCCATTTTTAGTATTTAAACTTCTTTATTATATAAAGACATTAATATTTCCGCAATAGATTTTATGATCCGACCTGGCTTTACTCATCACGAGCAATATTTGCTGATAAGACGCAATAAAAAAACAAGCAACAGTACAAAAAATATCATATTTTTAACCGGTTAACTGCCGGCAGGTACATGTATGGCGGTACCCAGCACGCCGCGAATTTTACGACAAAAATAAAACCTTCTAAACATATCATTATTGAAAGTGTAATAAAGTTTATTTATAAAACTTACCAAATAAATGAAGAGCGGCCAGTCGGGCAGTCATTTATCCATAATAATAAAATTAATTGTTCTTGGTGCAGGGTTGTCAAAAAAACAAGGTCAAAGTTGTTAAAACGGCGCGTCTTAAGACGTAATTTTTGTATGAGCGACGCTCTGTTCACAGAAAATTATGCGTCTTAAGACGCTTTAGGCAGTTAACCGGTTAACACACTAACTTAATACACAAGTGGCTTAAATTTGTATTTTATTTAGCTTAAAATTGATATAAATTTCCCAAAAATTAGTATTTGCTTATACTTTCGTAAAAGCTGAATTAGTTTTTTACGTATAAATACAAATACATGCGCAATATAACTGTATTAATTATTTTTAATCAAATGTCAGTTTTTCATAACGTTTCTATAAAATATAAATCCCCATTTCGAGTTTTATTGGTCACAGCCCGCCATCTTTTGACAATTCATAATAATTTAATGTGTGTAATAATATTGTGTTAAGTGAAAAGCTTGGCAAATTTTAATAACAAAACACTTCGTTTTTGCTAGAGGGCGTCTGTTTAATATTTTATTTTTTTAATGAAATTTAGACAACTTTTTGAGATAAATTTTGTATTCCCAATACATTGAACTTTGTTGAATTTTAAAAATAGTTGAGTATAAAATCATAATTTGTCATAAATGGGAGTCATTGTCCCGGAGCAGAATCTTTAACGGTAATAGTTGTATACATCATTGGTATGATTTATGATATCAACAAAAGTACTTCGTGTTGCATCCGCGTGATAGAATGGCTGAATTTGCCGAAAGGCGAATTTCGTTAGTAACAGAATATCTGAAATCGTACAAAGTTTCAACGAATCAAATTGTGTGTACCATTGAATTGTATTTTCGATTGAATTGACAAACACACCAGCTCTATCTACACTCCTAATAAGGCTTTTAAAAGAATTAGTTTATCGAGAACTAGTTGTTAATATCTCTTTTCCAAAGATATGGGGCTAGTAAAAGGCCTCCACTTATCAAACAGCTTATCGAACAGGTGAATAAAATACTAAAACCACATATATTTGTCTTTAACGCACATCCATAAATCGACCGAGAAATCAAATGCTTGAATATAGCTAATATAAACTTCAATCAATTTTCAAAAACTCAATTAATAAATGAGAAGTAAGTCATTGAAAATATTAAAAATAAATCAATTGTTTAAACATACATACCAGCATAGCTGATATCAGGAAAATAAATTTGAAAAAAAACTATTTCGAATCACATTAAATCAAATGCTTGAATAATAGCTAATATAAACTTCAATCAATTTTCAAAAACTCAATTAATAAATGAGAAGTAAGTCATTGAAAATATTAAAAATAAATCAATTGTTTAAACATACATACCAGCATAGCTGATATCAGGAAAATAAATTTGAAAAAAAACTATTTCGAATCACATTATTCAATTTCTTCCATTAAATGACTCTAAAAAAATACCCAAATTTTTTGAAGAGACCTGTGGTTGTTTTTTAATATTGTAAAACCTTTATAATCATAGCTTTAATAATCACATTTGTTTCAATTGAATTTACTTTAACATATTCACTACAATGTGTAGTATATGGCATCTTAATAGAAGTTGTTATACGAGAACTGCTTGTTACTCACTTACTACACTTTTATTCGAAGACAGTGTGGATATAATGAGAGACTTAAGACAGGGATAATAGTTAGCTGTCGCTAGGCCACATTTTTACATTTTTTGTATCAAAAGGACTACAGACATCCATGCCTTCAAACGGAGACCCATTAATGAACAGGAACTCAAATCTGAGCGAATGTTATGGAAACCAACGACGTTTATCACTTTACAAAGAACCTAACATAAATTGGTAAGCTTCATATGCACACTCTCATATTTAATTATTCTTAAGTTATGAAAATTAAAGATTTATCTCTCAAAACAGTGTTAATTAATATGATAACTAAGTACTCTTAGCAATGTGACAATCTCTAAGTAATAAATATAAATTAATTGTATTCATTAATAATAATGTTTATTGTACAATGATACCAATAGATAATGATGGACTATTTTCATTTAATTTCGATCAATAGTTATACGTATAATATTTAGTTATACGTATAATAGCCCATCAAGTCTCTTTATGTAAATCTTGATGCCTTGATTTAAGGGTTAATTGAAATGTTTTAAAAGTCTGGGTAAAAACTTTATCAAACTCAATTTCATCCATCAACTGCATCAGCCATCATTGTGCCTATTACTTTAGTTAGATCTTGTACAAGTCAATGAAATATCGCATACAAATTTTTATTTAATCTATCAAATGATGCGCTGTGTGACTAAATAAACTGTAGTTCTAGCCAAATGTTTTGGACCGGGCAATATTCTTCCCGAGCCAAATCTGTAGAGAAAATAATTAATTATTATTTTGGGGATTCCAAGCGACGTTATGGTTCTTTTAATGTTTCAAATTTAAGAAATATCTTTAAAAAATAAATTTAATTTTTAAGTGTACCATTTTGTAAGAAAATGAGACAGTTATGTTTATTTTTGTTTGAATTTCGTGAATGTTTATTTTTAATAAAGAATAAATGTTTTTCGTAATGTAGAAATCTTCTTAAAAAGTACAAAATGTAAGACTAATGGTCATCAAATAAAATGTAGATACTAAAAATATTTATGATTCTATACAATATTCTCAAAATGATTCACTGCGATATCACAGTTAGAACGATTCTTTTGAAATATATTTTTATAAGACTGATATTTGTATTTCCAATAGCATTAGTAAGGTATTTTATCACTGAATAGTATTTGTATACATATTTATTCACTAATTAAATTAACTCTTAGGAGATTCGAACTACATTATGCTTATTGAGTTTTTGCTAAATCAGAGGAGTGAAGAGGCCAAGCGATAACCCTATCGACACTAGAAAATCACTACAATAAACAATCGATCATACACGTAATTTGTTACACTCCCAATCAAAGAGTCATAATTAGTTATTTGCTTTTATAGAAGTATAAATTGTTAAATCCTGAGCGATATATAATATATTTTACACAAAAAAAACACATTTTAAGATTTTTTTCATGTCAGCTTAAATTTTTATTTGATGCGACCAAAGATCTAATCATTTCTTCGTATGCAGATAATAAGTTTTCAATATGAGCGCCTTGTGAAATTGCAATCGAGCAATTACCAGAGGCGTATATTCATAGTGTGCAAAAAAAAGTGACATGACAAAATATACAACATGAATATTTAAAGTGCACTTTTAAGATATACTACATCGCATAAGTATGTATATATACATACATATTGTTGACACACGACAATCCATCACATGCAATTAACTGCATAGTCACTTCTTCTATAGAAACGTAGCGTTTGACTGAACAGGCTCAATATATATATTTTTTTAAATCAGCGTTATGTGAGCTTTTAAGTTCACACGCGTCTACTCCTCGGTCATCAATTTAGTGGGCATTCTACAAATTTTGCAACACTGCATTTTGTATTAAATTATTTATTTTAAACTTGTCATTTTCTATTTAAATTTTGACATAATAATAATTAATTATATAACATATTAAAAATGTCAATATTTTGGTATATAGATTTCGTTGTAAGAAATGATTAAGTTATTCTTCAAACCTGTTTGTAAATTAGTTGATTTCCTGAAAAAAGATAATCTTGAATCAGGTTTTCAAGAAATGTATAAATTAGTTAAACATATGTTATAACAACTATTCCAAGCAGTACTGCTGCCTCAAAACGGCCATCTTCTCCTCTTAATAAAATCTTTTTATTGAAGTACTCAAAGTCAGGGAAGACTATGTGGTCTAAACTTAATTTCAGTGCAAAAAAGAATACTTATCGAGGCAGAACATTTCACGAAATCTTTGTTGAAAAATTCCCGTATTAAGCGCGAAGAATCATGGAATACATATAGAAAAACCTATTTTTCTAATTTTCCAGATACAACACACTGCACATCAATACGTACCGTACGTCACTGCTAAATACAAACATCATCAACGTACCGATTTGTATTTTGTTGTTACTTTCCATATGTTTTACTCTACTTCTTATCAGTCGTGATTTGTCAGTTAATCATGTCAGAATTATACTATAGAGAAATAAATGGATATACAGTGCTTTTGGACACCACAATCAATTGAAATAAAGACAAAATGGGGTATACAAATATCAAAATATTCATTCATTTTTTTTGATTATTAATCACTTTCAAGGTGTTAATTTAAAATGAAAATATTATTTAAAAAAAAAAAAACATTTTTTAATATATTTCTACAACATATTTTATGTTCACGAATGATTTCGCTCATTATGATCATTATCAACCGATCATCAGTTGGAAATCTGTAGAAATATTACTAAAAAATGTATTTTTATTATTGACAAATTTTATTAATGTGAATCCAATAAAAATTATTTTTTTAATTATTAGTATAAAAATATGTCTGTATAAAATTAACCAACTTTCATTAATTAACTTAAAAATATATACATAAAAATAATTTCATAACAATATTTAAAAAAACTATATTTTATATTTTCTTAAAAAAACGTCAACATTATATCTGCTCGAAAAATGTCCATTTCAATTACAAATAAGTATTATAAAATGTTTTTTTTTATTTTAATGTATTTTGCTTGATGCTATTTCACGTATTTTTTTTACAAAGAAAAAAATGTATTCAAAATATTAAGCAGTTAACTTTTTATTAATGCACCAGTGTAAAATGTGTTATTTATTGTTATGACTGAAAAATCTTTCCTACTCATCTAATCCTAAAACGATATTTATAAGCTTGCTATTACTACTCCTGCTTTAGTTCCAACTATATGTATATTTTTTTTTTCAAAAAATATATGGCTTAATCAACTGAAAACCAAGCATTTCAATATTTCATATGAAACTAAATACACGCATATGATTAGTGTTGCCCTTAAAACATTTCTCTTGGGTAGATGTACATCTACACAACATTGGCCCAATATGTTTTTTTATATATAGCAATTATACAATATCTAAATAATCGTTACATGGTAGAAACATCAGTAGTAGAAGTTCCACCCACTACTCGAATGATACTTCAATTTCGGGAATCAACACTGAAAGTTCAATATCAAATTTGATATCTGCGTAATAGATGAAACCCCGGTCGTTAGTGACAAAACATGTGGAATCGTACAAAGTTTCAACGGTTCAAAACTGGAAGTCATGTTATGGACTGCTGCTGCGTATCTTTCTAGCATCTTATTGTTTTAGATAATAATCTTTTGCTCAACATTTTGTTCAATTTATAAATAGCAAAGATATGACAAACGGGAATATTGTCTAGTATACAGAAATCTTTATTACAATCTCATATTTGTGGATCTATAATATAAAGGTCTTAAGTATCTGGTACAAACATTTAATTTATGCCATCAGAAATAATATATAAGCACTGTTCGTTACATTTTTAACAATCACAACGTGTATGCGCAATTTTAAACGTCAATCAAAACAGTTACATTTGGCTTTTTACTCTTGTATCTATACAATATTGTGTCTATTCTCAAAAATAATGCATGGTGAAATTTCGAAACTCTTAACAACTGATTTAGTGATGGCAGTTTTATAATATCTATTTTTCAATAATATGTTTTTTATGATATTTTAAATGGTATATAATTGCTTGGTATGTACTACAATGTGAATTGAATCGTGCCTAAGCCCACGTGGGCTTAATTTTACATGGTGTGATTTTTTGTGTAGATTTTTTGCACATATATTAATGCGATACCATTGTTTACAGCTGGTTTCATCATCATATATCAGGAAGTGAGGCTGAAGAAATATTGATGAAAGCTCCGCATGATGGATCTTTTCTTGCTCGATGGAGTACAACAATTCCTGAAAGTTTTTGCCTATCAGTGAGGTAATTATTTTTCTGATTGCATTATATGTGTATATGTGAGTGTATTATTTTTTACTTAAATGGCCTCTTTGCGCGCATTCTACGAAACATTTTATTTTTAATTTTGTGTCTACTAACAACGTTTTCGTGAAGTTTTGATTGAATATTAATATTTTTAAAGAAAAATAATGCTGATTAAACATTAACGAAATATATTGATTGAATTGGCATTTACTTGGTAGAACTCCATTATAACACGGTGAAAAAAATAGCAATGTATTTTAGTTCTACAAAATTATTTTTTTAAATATACTTGATAGCTATTTCGGCTCACGCCATCGTCAGAACTATGCTTAAAATAACATTTGCTTATCTATATATAGCTGTGTAGAAAAGGTACACAATACATCTTCTCTCCTGTTTTAACGACCTAGCTTGTTTCTTGCTCGCAATAAAACTAAAAATTGTAAATGAAACTAGAAAGGTAGATATATCAATAAGTTTACATACGGCACGGAAATGGTCTTTTACAGAAACAAAGAAGCACCCCGCAGCGGGTTAAGCAATGGCGATAGACATATCTTAGTTTGTTCGTTAAGAATCCTTTGTGATAGTTGATATCTATTGATTTCCAGCTGTTCCAAAGCCGTCATCCTGCGACCCTTACTACAAAGATGCAAACACAGGCACTGAGTTTGAATTTATATTATGTGATAAGCGAATTGTGACTCTGCTATTTTTTACGGTTGAATGACCGATATAAACGGATAAACATGAACCAAAGGACATTTTATAAATACCGCTATGTTAGTTTAAGCATAGTTCTGACGATGGTGTGAGCCGAAATATACTATATTTAAAAAAAATAATTTTGTAGAACTAAAATACATTGCTATTCTTTTCACCGAATTTACGAAATATGTTTGATAAAAAACGGATAGATAGCGTTTTCACAGGTTTTTTGTTAAATGACCTCATAAACTATTGCCATCGTAGATTTTTAGTATGATATAAATTTATATTATCTTCCATGTTGACACTATTTCATACTAAATAATATATATATATATTCGAGCATTATTCATAATTTGCAGCTTATACGGAGATGGGGCGATCGCTCGTCTTTTGAAAAGAGTATTGGTATTCCCCAACTCTAATTAGCCACTCAATGCTATGTTTTTATTTTCAATTGCCATGTTGGTCAATTTTGTAATATAATATATATAAATTTAAAAAAAAAAAATCATGTTAATTTTCTTTTGATATACACTTCAAATTGTCAATTAACAAATGTATTTTTATTTCACGGATTTTATTTGTAATTTTACCGGTATGTATTCAAATGTGCCCTTATTTTAATGAGATGCAATCACGCTTTTGAGATGTCTATCCATAATAAGATTGAATTAAGAAGTTACTTGTGTAGTCTTAACAAGCTATTTAAAATGTTTTGACAAAAACTCATACATTCTTAATGATCTATTTTATTTGAAATACGCTATTTAACATTGCATATAATAGTCTATCCGCATTTTACCGATAACTGAACTATTATTATTTTGCAATAACAATTATTTTTTGCTTTATTGCGTAGCAAAATATTTTCCTTTCCAGCCATTTACTTTTATCTCATTCTCAAATTTTTGTTTCTTTGCGATTTTTTAGCTATAACATTATTGTTGTCAATTATGTCGTTTTAGGTGTAATGAAAACATAATTCACGTAAGAGTACAGCATAAGGACAAATTCTTTGACTTATATGGCGGTAAGCTTCAATGATTTTATAAGCAAAATCTTTACATTTTTCTCAATACGAGCTTAATTAATAAATGAAAAAATAATAATATCCTATTATCGATTTTTGGCGTAGACAAAATATTAGGAATAAAATTTAGTTAAATAATTTTTCTCATGCATGTGAATCTCAAATTTTTGTTAAATGCTATAAAGAGTGAGTTTTTATCACTTATTATTTTAATTATACTGATATTATTTAAATTGCTTTGCAGTGTATGCATACAATGATATCAATTAATTTATATTATTCTTTCAGCTATATGATAACAGATATTATAAATGTGTAAAATAAATAGCGCTTTTGCGAAAAATACTTTGTGTAATTGAATATAGCACAAGTGTTTATTTTTACCCGAAGTTAAATACAGTTTTTTTTACTTGCGACTGCTTTTACATATTTAAAAAGCACTTCGTTTTAATAATAGTTTGATTTATATCGATTTTTTTCATTAAGTGTTGAAACGTTTTTATTATATTATACCTTAATGAATGTCATATTATGAAGTCATACAACATGATACCGCTATACTGAAATGCTTGAAAATTGAAATGTTATGAAATTTAAAGCTTGCTTTGATAAGACGAAGTTCTAAGCATGAATTGAACGTGGTGGGAAAACAATATTTACAAATCTCCAAATATTTTTTTTAATTACCTCTAATCATTACATTGTTTTTTTTTTCATATTCTATTATCTGGTTCGTCGAATGGTTCTCGCATTATGTCAATCATTCAAAATTAATCACAGTTTTTTTCGGTGCCATAAATGATAATATTGTGCTGTCTCTGGTCAGAAAACGAATGTCATAGTTTAATTAGACCTTCGTTACACTAGTATATTTTCACGCATTTATACGTGGAATAATCAAAGTTATTTTAAATTTTAAATTAAAATGAACTTCCTCAGAGTTACCGCCGAAACCATCGAAAATATGAGTATGTTTTAATGATTTATTGACTCATTTGAATTTATTAGTTAATCATTTATTTCCCAGTGAAATTTTCCCTATATACAAATTTCTAGTTAATTTTCAACAACTGAAAAAAAATACCACTATGATCATATTTTCACAAAACTGTGAAGAGTCTTTGTCGCATGCCAGTCATTTTACTTCACCTCAAGTCCTTCCAGAGTATCACAGCTCCGACAAGTAAATCTAACAGATAAAGGACAGAAACCTACTTGTTCAGCGATACACGACATTCGGCCCAAGATTTTTTAAGTGGACCAAAACAATCATTATCAACAGATACGTTTCCAAGCATCTGGTATTGTTTTTAAAGATTTAGCTTTCAATTAGTCAATCAGCAAACCGTTGGCTTCCTTGACAGATTCCATGGGCTCAATTCCAAGACAGTTCAAACGCATTGGTGTTAGTAATTTCTAATAATTCTCTATCTCAGACTTGTGATTTTTATCCCTATTCTTCTCAATTTATATATCGGTTTTGCTGTTGAGTAACAAGCAGTTCTCACAGAAAAACTTTTGTTGAGATGTCTGAAATGGATTAAAAAATGTATTATGTAGTTTGTTGTATATTTGTGGCTCACTTTTAATATGTTACGGCACACACAACGTAGAAAATGTCAGTATGTGGTCTAAAGGAAAAAGTTGTTAAATAAACCTGATGTAGTTGGTCAAGCTTGTTCGACTTATCAGGGCCCGAAAAATACACCACAAAACCCTTTTCACTTATCTTCTGTTCCTTTATATTTTGATTTTACATCACAGCTTTTTTATTCACATGTGTCTTCAACTAATTTTTTATATAACAGTAAATTTGATGTAAGATTATATAATTTTCTTGTATTTTTCCCACGGAGATTTATTCTTCACTTGTTATCCCAGTTTATTAGATGATATTTCCAAATTCAGCCTATATAATTGAACAATTCAAGCTTTCTCAGAATTTTACCCAGTTGCAGTAGAAATAGTGACGCTATCATATAAAATTAGATTAGCAATCGGAAAATTATTAATTCAGACGTCAGTTGAATCGTATTAGTGTGATCGGTAGCCGCACCAACAGGAATCGTAAGTGATTATTCCCATTTTCCAATAAAAAAAAATCAGCTACTTAATGTATATGTACTACTATGGTGTAAATTATTTTACGAGAATAAAATGTGATGACCGCTAAAAACTTTTTTCTATTACCACCAAGTGATTTTTTAAATTTGTCATTTCTTTTAGCGAATGTAGTATTTTCTTTTATTTATCGCGCGCATAAAAATATTTATATAACAGCACACAATACTTGCCAATTTAAAAAAAATGACTTTAATGAATTTGATGAATTTAAATACCTTCAAACAAATTAAACTGACTGTGGTAACTTTAATACAAATTTAAACAACGGTATATGAAAATAAAAAATACGTTATTTTACTTATTTTACATGATACAAAAATTTTATGTTTGAATTGTTGAAATGTTCTTTATACGATTCCACATGTTTTGTCATTTATGACTTGGGTTTCGTCTTTCGGAATCTTCACGAATTCTATCACATGAATGCAACAGAACAATAAAAATTTAAATCGATCAAAATTTAAATTAAAACTGTCATTTCCAGACTGTCCTTAAATTGTATTATTTAAAATTTTTACAAAAATAATATCCAAATTACTTGGTACATTCTGTGAGCGAAAAGGAAAGGGCATTGTGTAAGAAAATATTTTTTTTAGCTCATTGACTATTTAGACGCCTGAATTACATATTGATAGATAATACTCAAAACCATAAGTGTATTAACAGTTTTTAAATTTTCATGTTCGAGCAAATTGTTAATTTAATATATAGCCTAAGTTAAAGAAAAAACTTCGTACGATTTTTTACACCATCAATGCTGAATTGATTCTTGAAATGAACATTTTTTCTTATGATTTATGCTACGCAGTGGGAAATGAGTAAATATGCAACAACAAATTTATTGTATTATATGTATGTGTACAAGAAAAGTACCAGTCGATTTAATTATAAAATCAATTTTAGTTTTATTTACTTCGATTAATCTCTTTAACGTTACCTTCGATTTGAATGAAAATGTAAAAAGATAAATTCGTTATTTGCGAATGCCTTCATATTCTATAATTAATAAAGTAATAGATTAAAATACTACTAGACCATAATCATCATATAAATAATAATAATCTCTGTCATGAAAATATCAATAAAAGCTAAAATACATGAGCACAAAAGCAAATTATATAAAGAATACTATTTGCCCGATTTCTTATTTCGTAACTATTTATTGTAATATGAAGATGTAAATTAATAATCAGTTTTATCTTAACGAGATCTTAGTCACAAAAATTATCACAAAATATATTCAAAATACTTTATGAGACCTGATTTTTTTTATAAAAGTAGAAAGCACCATGACATCATATGTTTAGTATAATAATTCCTTAAATAAAAAAATACTTACTCGGTATACGGTGATTGCTGATGTTGTGTTTATTTTACCTTCACTTAGGTCGAGTTTCGAAATGTATACCGAATAAAGATATTTTTAAAACAATATTTACTCACTGAATTAGAATATCGAGTTCCTGTTTTATAATTTCTGCCAAGCCTTATTTGGAATCGGGTCAAGAATTATCAATAAGAAGCACGTATTGTTGATAATATGAATCTAAACAATTACTGTATTTGATAACAGTTTGAAGCGTAACCAATTTTCTTTGAAATGTAGGAACGGTTGTTTTGGATAATAGAAAATTGTTATTTTCTACTTACAATAATGAATTAACTTCTTTTTCACGATATTTTGTCATTGAAATAACATTGAAATCCATACTTAACAAAATAAAGGAAATATTTTCTTTCCACAGTATTTGTTTATAACTTCAAAATGTTTTCGTCGAGAAAGAGGATTTATTTTGATTTAATTATTATTGTAAATATTGAATTTCAATGATTCGTTGTATTTGTTGAGATAATAGAAAGAAAATCATACAAACAACTCTAAACAGTTCGGACATAAGAATTACTTTGTAGTTTATCTAAATAAACCAATTGATAATTCTCAAGAAGAAGAAGAAAAATATGTGATGTTATTTTTGGTTCTATATTCGCTGTATATATTTATGTATATTCAAAATAAAAATAAATAATTTCATATCATCTTTGCGCGTAGATATAATTCATATTTTGTAATTTCAATCTATAACGATCCAATTATAAATAATTTTAATCATGTGAGACCTCGTTAGAAATATTTTGTTATTGAAATCATACTGTAGTTAATTGGAAATGCATATTGTCTACATTATCTGCATTCGTAGAATTATGATAAATGACAATTACTGAGATATTTTCGAATAAAAAAACATCTGGCTGCCACAAACAATCTGTGCTAAAAATACATTTATAATCAGTACACTAATTCTTATCCTAAAATCCAGTATGTAAATTTTAATAAATATTTGTAGTGATTTTCAAGCAAATCATTAAGTTTCATGAAACTAATATCAATTATTCAGAATAATTTATGGCTAGTGACACCTTTGAATATCCAGCTTTAACATGCATTTCGTAGTTTTTATAACTAAGATTGTGAGTTATTTATTGTACAAATGTAAAAGAATATAGTCAAATTTATTATATCAAATTAAATAACTAGATATAAAATACAAGGGTATCAATTCATTTCTGTAAAGCCATTCTATTACGGCCTAATATCTCTCAATATAACAAAAATATATAAGTTTGCAATGATATTTCAAAAACCTTAAACATTGAAGTATCTTTTGTACACAAGGACTTATTTACCTGAAGAGTCCGTCAATCTTGCCAGATTTCATGATAGTGACTTCTAAAAGTTTTTTTTTTTATTCAAAAAAAGCATAAATTTATTAGAGCTTTATTTTTATCACACAAATATTATATTTTTAGTTCCGTAATTTCGAAAAAAAAGATTTAATTTATTTGACCGATTTTGCATTATTGTTCGTAATATGAACATATTGCGACCATTCATTTTTTTTTAATGCAGTAATTGATTTTATCGATGTAATGATTTTATGATCAGATCCAATCCTCAGAAGTGTGCTTTGTAAATCCGTTCACAAATTATTTTGATTTATATTGTCTGTATATAATGTATGTCTCCTGGAAATAGTCGCCTTCCGCACTTTTTTCTCAAGCAATTTAAGTATTTAACAAAAAATGCATTAAATGTATAAAATTTAAGATTAAGGCAGTACAGTATTCCTCGAGTACAATTTATACATTTTCAGGTGAAAGATTTGTTACGTTGAGTGAACTCATTCAACACTATATGAAAAACAACATGCTGCTCAGATTGACGAAAGGAAATTGCATTCCACTTCGCTACCCTATCAATTGCATGGAGCCTACTTCAGAAAGGTAAAATCGTTGATTTCTGTTTATTATACTTCCTTAAAAAGAATATTTTTGTGATGTTGGCGAACTCCGGTATATGCAACAATGTTTTAGAATTTTTAGATAATAAACAACAAAATCCAAAAGTAACATCATTAAAGACCTATTACAATATCATATTACCTCAATTAGTTAATAAAACATTTCGCTTTGAATATCCAAAATATAAATGGCAAAACAGTGTATAATTCATTCTTATTTATTATATACGAACTGTAAAGGAATTTAGAATATTTAAATAATTTTACAATCAATAAAGCAAAATATTTACAGTAACTATTATTTTTTATATAATTTGTTTCTTCAAAATTTTCAACAGCCAATACCACTACTATAAATAATTGACAACGATTAGGACATAACAAATTATTCAAAATTTGAAGCTGAAAGCGTGTAAATCTATGAAAAGAAATTTTTAAATATAAATATAGTTCTCTTTTAACTCATAGTAATTCCTGTTACTTATAAGATATCACTTCTATACCATATGAACTCGCAATCATTGAAACATGGAATTAGCCCATCGCATTGTGATTCTTGGAAATAAAATCGATACAAGCTCCGAATTTTTCCCGTGGTTGTTATACTTAAATATGATAATTGTATTATTTTTCAGATGGTTTCATGGCCACCTCTCTACGGCCGACTCCATAGCGCTGTTGTCAGGCGCTAGACATGGCGCTTTTCTAATACGAGAGTCTCAAAGCCGTCCTGGAAATTATGTGGTTAGCCTCAAATACAAATCGCTCGTCGTACATGTCTGCATTCGTTTTGATGTAAGTTAGATTTTTTGTTAATGTTTCCAAAGTTTGAATTTTAATAACTATTTTTTGTAAAATGAGTTCGTACTCAATATGATACATATTGTAGTTCTATATGTATAACGAATATGATAGTTCAGTGGACATAAAAAAGATAAAAAAAAATTTACAACGTTCGTGAATTCACCAATACGAAGAAATGTATTATGGATGAACATTAAAATCTGAAAAAATAATTATCTAATCTTCAAATTTGAATTCTAAATCTATTCGTCGTATACAAAATCGCACAATTTTCTAAAGCTCTAAATACTTACTGCCACTACGCAATAATCAGACTTTTTTATTATTGGAGTCAAAATCTTCTAAATACTATGTTTTAGAAGAAAATATGTTTCTCATGTACAACATTTACGTGCTTTAAACGAAATGTTCCTGAATGATTCATGCATGATTTGCTAAGTTTTCAAAAAAAAGATATTTTCGATAGAATACCCAAAAAATAAAGGGCCAAATTACTTCTTGCTTTGAAGTAAAATTTATTGAAATATGCTTTTCCTAAAATAGTGAAATATATTATGAATTGCGTGAATGTATAAAATCGATTAAAATATTTTATTACTAGGGAAGGTCATATGACTTATTCAATGGACCAAAGTTTTCATGCCTGGATGAACTTGTTGCATACTATCTTAAATTTCCCATGGTTGATTCTATTGGAAATGTAATGATTTTGCAAACACCTTTCAATACAACTCGTCTGCAGGTCAAGTTCATCAGAGAACGTATATTGCAACTGAAGGTAAAAAACTTTTCTTTGTATTTAAAATGAAAAATTTCAATTTTATAGCTAAATTTTATTTTCTTTAATTTCACTCAAAAAATCTAGCTTTTCAGTTTTTTATAACGATTCCGAAAACAATAAAGAATAAACTTAAGTTTCTAATTTTAAATTCAAAGATTATCTTTTGGCATATTACACAATGAATTGATATCGTAATAGTGTTAAAATGCATATAAATTAAGATTTTTTTTCAGAGGCTTATCAGAGATTCTAGACCAATCGAAAGGTTTTGGGAAGAATTCGATATTATACAAGACAGAGAGTTTGAACGCGTATATTGCAGTCAAAATGTTGGCCGTCGACCCGAAAATGCTACCAAGAATCGCTTTAAAAATATTCTCCCGTGTAAGAAATACCTGTTTACATTTTTGTCAAGCATTGTGATAGTGATGATATTTTAATAAAATAAATGGTCCACTGTCGGAAATTCTTGATCGCAATCTCCATTTCATTAAAATTATATAAATGACAGAATTATTTTTCGCGTCTTTCAGATGACCTGAACAGAGTTAAGCTGAGGAAAATATTTTTACCATCTAAAGACTACATTAATGCAAGTTATATAAACTCTACCACAGAGGACATATATCACTTTGTGAATTTATTTTGGGATGGAAGATTTATTAACAACACAGGTACGATTGAATATTTCATGTGACGCTATGCTTAATTTAACAACTCCTTGACTTTTTACAATATTGCTTATTGAATACAGAATTATAGTTGTATCAGTTTCTCTCTCGTTAATGTCCTAGTCATTAAAGCATTGGCATAGATAAGGCATCAAAGAGAAAAATCGTTCGAGTAAATTACTAAGCCATTATATTCTCTTTCAATAGACAACAATTTTTATTGGCAATAATAAGTGTTAATATTATTCTTAGAAATAAGTTACATCAAAATAATTTGCAATGAGTTACTGGCCACATTTTTGGTGGGTTGAAGGTTCTGGTTACCTATATATTAAATATATTAAAAAACTGTACTGTTCTTTCTGAATTGAATCTTTCTTTTTAACAACTGTTACAATTGAGTCTAAAATTATTCAATAAATTTACTTGTCAAAAGAAATATTCCTTTAGACAACATGTCTAAAGTTTTATTTAAGCAAATAAATGGATTGAAAAACATGCAGTCTAGGTTTGTTAATAATAAATACGTCATAATGTAAATACTAACATGAAGTATTTTCGAAAACGTTACAGAGGCTTAAACATAAATTTTTCTCATAGGGCTTATATTCTTAACTTCGCCACTGCACAAAAATCGATGCAGTTTTAATATGTTTTATATACTTTATATCCAATTTGTTAGGTTACATTATTAGACCCAGTTTTATTACAACCGTTCACTGTGTGATTTAATGAAATATATAACCAAGATTAGAAAACTTAGCATTTTTAAGTGTATTGAATTTTTTACTTTCAATCATAAATAAAAATTTGGATTTATAAAATATAAATTGTATATTGTATTGATATAACACACAAACATACAGGTTTGTAAATCTGCTTCATATTCTGAGTGGCATAAGTGGTCATTATCCAATTTATCAGATTACTCAAGAATTCTTTAAAATGTAATAATATGTAATAATTTAAGTAATGTAAAAACACAATTTTCTTACTATGTGGTTTCAAAATCTAGAATCGTTACTTAATATGAGATGATTTGTTCAACAGGACCATCTGCTATCACAAAAACTTATATCGCCACACAAGGATGCTTGGAAAATACCATTGAAGATTTTTGGTCGATGATGTGGCATGAGAATACTAGAGTGATTGTTATGATGAGTAAACTGGTAGAAAAAAAAATGGTAATAACATATTGTTATTTTATTTAAAAAAAATAAGATTTGCTACTTTTCTCCTTGAGAGTTCTACCAACTACAGAAGATCCACTGTTTGAGAAACTGAGTAATGATGCAATGAATTAGCATTTTAATAGTTTTGTGCTCAACTCTAAGTTGATAAAAAAGGTTTCAGTTCTAAGTACCCATTATAATATAACCCTTATAATTAATTAATTTTTAATAGTTATCAATATTTTCTTCGGATCAATAATGTTATTATCAACATTGTTTGCTTTCACTATTCATTTCATAGTTAGTTATTATCCATCAACTCTGCTAGCCCTATACCATATCTTTTCTATCACTCCTGTTGTTGAAAAATGAGAGGTTAAACAACTCAATAACAAACCATTTTTGCAGATAAAACTTCTATTAAAATACCTACATTTTGAGGTTATATTATCCACATTAATGCATAGAAAGAATGCATAGCTAATATAACATATTTTTATTTATTACCAATAAATTCTTTCGTTGGCTTGAAGCTAATTTAGGTATCAACCATATTCTACAGGTATTTTAAATCACTTTTGGGGTGATGTTGAACTGTCTGATGAACTTCTTGATGGAATGGCATGATTTTAATAATAAAAACACATTTTTAGTACTATTTCCATAATTTAGTATTTATGATCAGTTGATAATGCTTGCAGTTAGCGAAACTGGTTCTGATCATAAATATATTATATTAAACTGTGCAAATAGCACTGAAAAAAATTGTTTTTATTATGTAAAATGTAATGCTTTTCAACCCATAATTGAAAGTTGATCAAAAGTAAATAATAAAAAAATCTATTTTGATCAAAATAGTACTCTGATTGTTTTTTGCCAAATGAATATTCTCAATATATATTATGCTACCTGTTTTTTTTGTCAGTTATAGAATGTTTTTTTAACTATTTTTCAGACCATGACCAGCAAATATTGGCCCGATCAAGGATGCGGAGTTTCTTTTGGAAAATTTTACATATTCAACCAGCTCGAAAATCAATCCACTGAATACATTATGAGAGTCTTAACAATGACCTATCAGTCAAGATCTCTTTTCAAACGTTCAAAAACCCGAGAAATTTTTCAATTTCAATTACTTGTAAGCCATTTTAACATTTCAATTATCAATATAAAATGACTGAAACAATTTGATTTTATTTTAATAATAATTAAAAGCATATATTTTTCAACAGAGCAATATATATACATATAAAGGTTATAAAAACTGTAACCATACAAAAATGCTCCATTTGTATATACGCAGATATAGTGTATCATAAACCTTATGTCACTTATGTCCATAATTATGAATTTGTATGTTTCCAGTGCCACAGCGGGTATACAATAACATGCTCTCTGTGCAACAATAATCAATAGCAAAAAAAAATATTCTTACTTGCACACCACACAATAGCACTATAAATTTATTTTTATTTCTATAAGACCTGGCCCGAGCATGGCGTTCCGTCATCACCAGGAAGTATTCTCTTACTTCGCCAAGTTGTAAACGATAAAATCGAGCAACTGCTTGAATTTAGCCGTCCACCAAAGAAGGTATGCAACATTATATTTTAATACTGCTAATTTTGCAGCATTTTCTAGAAAATGTTACATATTTCTTCAGCTTCAATATGACTTTCTGTTGCAGGCAGTTATATGTGTCCACTGCTGCTCAGGGATAGGTCGTACTGGAACATACATTGCTGCCGATGTCTTGGTTGACCGCATTATAAGAAAGGGTAAAGATTTAAAAATTGTAACATGGAAAAGAGAAATGGTTGTAAGTGACAAATAACAATAATTCACTGGTCTTATTCAACAAAAAAATCTGTGGAAAAGGGGAAAGTTTTGTTAATAAAAATCGCATAAATTTTTTATTACTATAATGCTTAAATTACAGAATATATTGGATGTATGACTCACATAACATATGCGGCATAAATATTGAAATACTTCATATTTGAGGAGAAACATAGAGCTGTTTGATTTCAAATGGTTTTAATGAATAATGATTTGTTACATCTGAACCTCTTTAATGTCCTGAGCTGATTGAATTTAGCTTAAAAATGATGTGCATTAAATAAAAGCTTTAGTTACACATGAAAAATGTTTGGTCAATCTTAATGGCTAGAAGAATAATAATTGAATTTCTTAAATTATCACACTCAAAACACTTTTATACATACATTTTTGACATCCATATACATATATTAGCATTTTTTTAATGATATCATATTTAAGTAAAAATAAATGATTAAATATTCTTCCTTCTCATGTGTTTTTGCTAAGTTGGAAACCATTTTCAAATCATTGAGTTTTTTCAGTTTTTCAATATTATTCTATCATTGTAATTTGGCCACTATTTGAACTGATATACATACATATTGCAGGTCTTGATTGTGAGATCGATATTTTGAACACGATTATCTGGTTACGATCCCAACGCAGAGCTCTCATTCAAACTGAAGCCCAATACAGGTTAATTTATTTGGCCATTGATCAGTATGTTGATACAATCACATCAAGATTGGGACACGGAAGGGTATGTTTTTTTTATGTCTAGAAAAATATTTTTGACTTATTTTCTCCAATTGTTGATCATATGAACTTCTGACGGAGCTTATCTTAACACAGAGTAGAGTAGTTTGTAGAGCAGTTGGTCAACCTCATATTGTTCAAGTAGGAGTTGTGAAAGAACATCCTTATGATTTTTCAGGCTATTGGAAATCGGCCATATGAGAATGTGAATCTCAGTGGTGACCTAGCTTTATTCCGATCTCTCCCTCCGGTCGACTTTCGCCGGCCTCCATTTTCTGGGGTATTATTATTCTTACAGCTTTTGATTTTGTGTTATTGATAGTTTCAATGAATTCAACCGTTGATGAAAATGATTTTTTTTTCAGGTCTTTGAACAGCAACTAGAGCCAAAAAATATCACTGAAGGTGAAGCAAAGAACAATTTATTAATATTTTATATTAATTTATGAAATAAATGCCATTCTCTTATGTATTATTTTGCTAGCAAAATTATATTTAGAAACCATCAAACACTGATATTCTAATTAAAGTTTCTATAAACTGTGATTGATACTCTCAAATTTATTCTTTGTTTACTTTCCTTTCAAAGACATTAAATACCTCGTATATTACTAATAAACAGTTTTCCAATTGAAACATTTCGTCTGAAAATCTGAATAGGAAAGTGGTATAATCAAAATATTGTCCCACAAAAAGATGCATCCTGTCACTAGGTTACAATAATTAAAATTAATTGAATGATGATGATAATGACAGCAAGTATTGCTAAATATTGTAAGTAAAAATTGTAGGTCAGTTAGTTGTGTCATTTCTGTTGCATCCGTGTGATGGAATGCTCGAAGATACAGAAGGACATAACCCAAAAAAATTGCATAAATACAACACATTACTTTGAAAACACTTTTTGTAGATGCATAATACTTTTAGCAACCGTTTCTAGGTTTTCTCCAAATGGAGCAATATGTTTTTTTTGCAACTATAATTATTCGAAATATTTTCTTTTTATACAACAGAAAGTCCACACCTACAAGTACGAGACCAACAGCAACAGAGACAACAACAGGATGAACCTCAACCGTCAACATCAGGAATAGTTACACGGTAGATATTTAGTGCTCTATATAAAATAGTCATTCATATTTCAATGAATAATATCACTTAATAGACATATGAAGCTTAGTCTTAAGAAGTGAGTTAAGCAATCAAGCAATTAGTTTCTGCAGTCAAATTAAAATTTAACTCTATGACTATCAGGCCTTTTTGATTACTATAAAGTAAAAACATATTAAAAAAACAAGTATACCACATTACTGATATAAATAATAAACGCTGTCACATGCACTCGCCTGAAGGTATTTTAAGTAGGTACTGAATATTTTGAAACAAAATTCGATTTTCGAATAAATTATTTCAATGTTTGAATTTTTACCGACTTCTTTTGTTTTAGTTTTATGTCGCATGACACGTTCTGTCAATTGAAATAAATATTACGTATAAATTGTGTGTGATATAGAAAGAGTTAATTTTAGAATTCCTATAACAGTATTATATCAATCAATTTTTTTTTATTTTTCACAAGACAATTTCAAAACGTAAATTTGACTGTGAAATCAATTATGCCATCCAAACGAAAAGCAATAGGCAATAGATAAGCAAAGGGAAGCAAGATTGGAAACAGATTGAGTACGCGTAGATCGTACCAGACGCACTCTGCATGTTGATTTAAACCATAGTGCTTTCCATTACGATCCTAATTATGACTACAGTCTGCACCCAAGTGTTGTTATTGGCAAAATGGACAAATTATGCGTGTATTGTAGTGCCTTTAAATTTAAAAAAGAAACACTAGGAATGTGCTGCCCGAGTGGAAAAGCGAAATTGCCAGAATTACATTCATCGCCCGAACCTTTATTAACGTTGGTATCGGGTGATACAATTGAATCAAAACATTTCTTGACAAACATATGAAAGTACAATTCAAGTTTCCAAATGACATCTTTTGGTGCAACCAATATCGCGCGCGAAGATTACATGCCAACATTTAAAGTGCAAGGACAAATTTATCATCGTGCAGGATCATTACTACCACTGCCGAACGCAAATAATTAATTTCTTCAAATTTATTTCATGGGAAACACTGACAAACAAATTAACCAACGTTGTCAATTCAATACGGGTACTAAACGAGAAATAATCGCTCAATTACAAACTTTATTCGATCAGAACAACAAATCAATAAAATTATTCCAAACTGCTCTCGAACAAATGCCATTCGTGAAAACGCTGAAAATCATATCTTAAAATGTCGACATTTGTTCCATCAATACATTATCGATATGTACGCGAAAATAGAAACTGAACGATTCCTCTACATTCGATTAAATCAAACCACGTTGCGTTCCGAAGAATATATTCATTTACGCGATGCAGTTGTTAATGATAGCAATGTGAATCCTAATGATTTTGGGAAAATGGTCATACTCCCGGCCACATTTACAGGAAGTCCACGTCACATGCATGAATACGCACAAGATGCAATGATGTATGTTCGGGCATATGGCCGTCCAGATTTTTTTATTACATTTAACTGTAATCCGATGTGGGAAGATATAACACAACTTTTGTTACGCGGACAATCATCATCAGATCGTCATGATATTTGCGCACGGGTGGTTAAACAAAAACTCAAATCATTAATGGATTTCATTGTCAAGCGTCATGTTTTTGGAGAGACACGCTGTTGGATGTATTCAATTGAATGGCAAAAAAGAGGATTACCACACGCTCATATTTTGATTTGGTTGATCGAAAAAGTCACACCTGATAAAATTGATCAAGTCATATCAGCAGAAATACCAGATGTCAACATTGATCATAAATTGTTTGAAGTCATCACTAAAAACATGATTCATGGTCCATGTGGCTTACTCAACAACAATTCAGCATGCATGTCTGATGGAAAATGCACCAAACGATACCCAAAAAACTTATTAGCCGAGACTATCGCTGGCAATGACGGATATATCCACTTTATCGTCAACGATCGACTGAAAATGGTGGCAAATCCATCACATTAAAAGTGCAAAACAATGACGTTGAAGTTGATAATCGTTGGATTGTACCGTATTCACCGCTTCTCTCGAAAACTTACAAAGCACCCATCAATGTCGAGTATTGTAATTCGGTGAAATCCATCAAATACATTTGTAAATATGTCAAAAAAGGAAGCGACATGGCAGTTTTTGGAGTGGGAGATTCAACTGCATCTATCGATGAAATCAACCAATATCAACTGGGACGCTACATTAGTAGCAATGAAGCAATATGGCGCATTTTATCATTTTCAATTCACGAACGGCGTCCAACAGTTACTCATTTGGCAGTTCACCTTGAAAATGGACAGCGAGTGTATTACATAACAGAAAATGCACGTGTAAGAGCATTGTCACCACAGCCAACAACATTAACTGTATTTTTCTTATTGTGTAGGGATGATATGTTTGCAAAGACGCTACCTTACTCTGAAGTGCCAACATTCTACAGATGGAATGCATCGGAAAAAAAAATTCAACGTCGCAAACAAGGTAAAGCAGTTGAAGGACATTACAATGTATATTCAACCGCATTAGGCCGCCTGTACACTGTTCACCCAAATAATGTAGAATGCTTTTACTTGCGATTACTATTAATCAACATACGTGGACCGAGATCCTTCCAAGAATTGAGAACAGTAAACGGTCGAATATGTGTCACTTATCGTGAAGCTTGCCTTGAATTAAATCTTCTAGAAAACGGTGCACATTGGGACACTTCACTCGCCGATTCATCGAATACTGCTCACCCACAACAAATACGTGCGTTATTTGCAGTAATATTTACAATGTGCTTTCCATCCAATCCAAATGATCTTTGGGAAAAATACAAGACTACATGGGTGAAGATATTTTACATAGTTTGCGTGCAACAATTCAAAATCCACACGTTCAATTCACAGCAAACGTATATAATGAGGCATTGCTATTGATTGAGAACATATGTTTAGTAATCGCTAACAAATCACTGCTACAATTGGGAATGGCTGCACTGAATCGATCTGAAAACGACTTACTTGATCGTGATTTCCAACGAGAAACACATGTTGATGTCGATGAATTGGGTAAATTTGTTCAAACGAATCTTCCGAAATTGGTTCCAGATCAACGTATAGTGTATGACACAATTATGGATGCAATTACCACTCAAAGTGGTGGATTTTATTTCCTAGATGCACCTGGAGGCACAGGTAAAACCTTCCTCATTTCACTCATTTTGGCAGCCACACGATCACGAAAAAACATTGCACTAGCAATCGCATCATCTGGAATTGCAGCAACTCTTTTGGATGGTGGCCGAACAGCACATTCAGCACTGAAACTGCCATTGAATATGCAAATAATTGAGACACTAACATGCAATATCAACAAAAATTCTTAAGCGGGCAAACTACTCACATCATGTAAAATCTTTGTATGGGATGAATGTACTATGGCACACAAAAAATCATTGGAAACACTTCATCGCACACTAAAAGATTTAAGAGGAAATGAACAACTTTTCGGTGGCGCACTCATTTTATTGTCTGGTGATTTTCGACAAACTCTACCAGTTATGTCACGTTCAACAGTAGCCGATAAACTTAATGCATGTCTCAAATCATCCGTTTTATGGCGATACGTACATACATTCACTTTGAAGACCAATATGCGTGTACAACTACATGATGCATCCGCTGAAAGTTTCGCAAAGCAATTGTTGGATAAAGGAAATGGGAAAATGGCAATAGAGGAATCCACACAATGTATCACATTGCCAGCGAATTTCTGTAAAATAACCGCAACCATAGACAAATTGATTCCCAAAGTTTTTCCAAATATTGCACACAATCATAAAAATCATCAATGGCTCAGTGCACGTGCTATATTAGCAGCCAAAAACAAGGATGTCAATGCAATCAATTTCAGCATACTAAATTCACTGGATTTGCCAGGCATGCCGCCGCATGTTTTAACATTGAAAATTGGCGTGCCTATCATTCTTCTCCTAAACATAAATCCACCACAACTTTGTAACGGTACCAGGCTTTCAGTAAGAAAAATGATGAACAATATTATTGAAGCTACAATTTTAAACGGGAAATTCAAAGGAGACGATGTACTCTTGCCACGCATCCCAATGATTCCGACAGATATGCCATTTGAATTTAAACGTCTGCAGTTTCTAGTGCGAGTCGCCTTTGCAATGGCCATCAATAAGGCACAAAGACAGTCGTTACAAGTGTGTGGACTAAATTTAGAAAATCTATGCTTCTCACACGGACAACTGTATGTGGCCTGCTCACGCGTTGGAATACCTTCTGATTTATTTGTGTACGCACCAGATAGAAAAACAAAAAACATTGTATATCCAAAAGCACTCCAATAAATAAAAACACATACGGCCGCCACTGTCAAATTTAGGTAAGAAAAACATAACCTAAGCTTATCGCTTCTATATGGCTCCGGCCTCGTCTCAAGTCTGACTTATCCAATCGGAAGGCGAGAGGCTCCCGACGTGGCGCTTCCATAAAGTCGCAGTTTCTTTTTTTTAAGTGGCATTGCAACGCATGCCGGGAACACGCTAGTAATATATAAAACACAAAAATAGAAACATACATATATAAGGTCTACCATAAAGTTCTGTCCATTTTTATCATACAATTTTTGACAAGCAAAGACATGTTTATTCTTCTATATTCCGAATATGGTCTGAAATAGTTTGCTGAGATGAATTAAGCCTTTCTGCAATCTAGGATGTTGTCAGAAAAGGATCTTGCTCCAACATGGTCTTAACAACACCGTCGTTGATCAAAGATGGTCGCCCAGAACGTGACTTATCAGAAATATTGAAATCACCTGTTTCAAATTTTTCTAATCATCTTCTGCAAATCCTATTAGAAACTATACCTTCACCAAACACTTTCGAAAAATTTCTACATGCTTCTGTAGCATTTCTTCCTTACTGAAATTCATATAGGATACAATGACGAAAATGAATTTTGTCAGTAGACATGGGTACACTATCACTGAAGACTAACATAAATGAACTTGTTTTCAGTTCATTTGCTATGTGGGCATATATACATTAAGTGATCTAGCCGAGCATGTGCCAAATAAACATGTCCTTTCATGTCGACAATTGTATCATAGAAACTAACAGAACTTTCCGTTATTACATATGTAAATGTAACACAAATTTGAGAATCCAAAAAATTTGGGGATTAAGCGGTAAAATAAATCATCAGTTACTAATTTTTTTTATTTCAGTTCATTGCAAGCCAACAGAAAATCTAATGATAGCAGTGACAGTGATGATGATGATGATTCTTCGACATGCAGTGTTGTGACAGTAATTGTAAATAAAAAGCTGCTTTAAGCATTTTGGATTAAAAACCACAAAAAGATATCTTTACCTATAAGAAAAAACTAGAGTAGATTTGTACATTACTACTAGAGTTATGAAATTTTCATCTATATCTTAGATGTACTTCTATCTGCAGTCCAGAGTTTGTTGAGATCATGGGCGACTGTTATCTGAAGTTGTCGTAGCAATAGACATTTAAATTATATCATAATCATCAGTCATGTGGTAGTACTTATCATCACTTTCACAAGAATCACTAAACAATGGAGTTGAATTCATTGGAATCTGGGTTATATATTAATTCTAGATTTTCATCAACACCATCAACTATGTCTAATCTCATTCTTCTTTGTCTTGCTGTTTTATATTATTGTGTAAGGGTTGATATAACAGGCTACTGCTGTGGTATAAAGAATAACCAAAATATATTTTTGTTAAAATTAGTGTATTCAAACATTATTTACAAGAGGGTCGGAGAACTGTAAATATATACATAGCACATGCTCGAATGCATATTTGATTGTGTTAACCTTTTGCACTCGAGCACTTTTTCGTATGTGCCTACCAGCAACTCGACGCGTTTTTTTTGCGAAAGTCGCATTCGCTACATGAATCAAACTAATAAAAAAAATATGTATAAAATTTAAAAAAAATATTTTTTTAAATTTTTTCTGTAAAATAGACATATAGTGAATATAATGGACATATTTTTATTTTATTTGTAATTCTTCATTTTATGGTATTTCACAAAGCAATCGCCAATATGTAATCCTGGCTTATTTACGTAGGTCTCGCAAAACAGCCGTGTTTCCGAACTCCCGCCAGAAATTTTTCTATTTGAACATACAGCACAATCTTTCTTAGGCCCTGAACGTAATATATGTAATTAATCTGCAAGATGGTCTTCTGTAGGAACAGTTGAAGTACGCACTCGGAATCCACCATGCATTTCGATGACAACACTTATTGATATTACGAGAACCGTCTATCTTTGACTATGATTTTTTATTAGAAAATGACTCCCCAATGATCTATTATTGTGATCTAGTTGAAAACGACCAATAAAAAATGTTAAAAGTATACAAAAAATTACTTTATAAACATGCCGCCACTGCCGTGGCATCCGAGTAATACGATAAACTTACAATGCCGCCTCTATGGCGGCATTCGAGTGCAAAGGGTTAAAATAAATAAAAAATATTTTCATGTTAGTCAATGGGTTAATTGAAACCAAATATTATTTTGTGATGCAAGATCTCATAAAAAAATAAATAAATAATCACTTATAATAATCACATGTTAGGTATATAAATTTATTTATAAATGAAGTTTCAGAAAATTAATGTTTTGTAATAATGAAATGTTTATTGTGTAAGCTTAATAAGTATTTACTTTACAAAAAAAATCAGTAATTTGTTCTTTCATGACAATGAACCATTTCATCTCAATGAACGAGAATAAGGATTCATCATGGAACGTTTCAATACAATCAGCCTTACTAAGATTTGTTATGTCAGTCAATCAACCACTCATTTCAAACAATGTGATATATATATATGGAGTACGCTTTAAGGTCAAATAATACCTCTCCCTATATATACTATGTTAGACTAGCTGCTCAGTAAAGCTCGAGCAAGATCACAGTATATGAAAATGTATAACTGGCCATTTCAGCTCAACAGACAAAATACACATAAAAATAGTTGTGTGGGTCTATACCAATTTGTATCTCATTTGCTATTATTACTTCAAGTTGAAACTGGGAACTAGACTTAACTACGGGTCGATTCATGCATAGAAAACTTAATCGCACATATGGCATCATCTGAATTATCTACCACTGTTTCACCGTACATTCCTAGTTGCCTTGCCAAAATGATATTCCTTAATTTCATTGGTGTTTCTATTTGGCATTTACTTGATTTGGAAATTGACTGTAGTCAATGTTACTGTCTAGCCTTCTGCACTTCTATAACGAATTGTGATGAAGTCAAAGTTTCATTACTACGTAATATTTTGTTAGTACATATATTATTGTCAGTGAGTTTCAATGTCCATTTTGGTGGCTTCATAATTTTCTTATTTCCTAAGAATTCTAAAACACATTCAGCACAGACAGTACACTATTAACTCAATTTGAGTGGGAAAGGCAGTTCTACCTGGATGTTCGACTGGTGTAAAGAGCGGGGGTAGTTCTACCTTTTGCATGACTGCTAATGTCTTAACTGTTCAGATAGCTCATTCCAGTGTGTTAATAGTTGATACCCAAATATATAAAAGTGCTAAGTGTTCAAACTTTTGTATAAAAAGCTATTTATAGTAATAAAATATAGCTCAGTTCATATTGTTCATTGCCATTATCTTTCTTACCGCCAACACTATTATTATTTATCTTTGAAATTTTCCATGTTGGAATATCCTTCATACAGTTCAGCAGGTTGATATAACATGTGACTAATTGCTCGGTTACTTCTTTCAAAATTTATATACAATATCATATTTTCATAAATCTTTTCTTCCAACATTTTCCTAAAGAGGACATTACCACCATAAAATATCAGACTTTGAATCATCTTGAAGATTTTGATAATCCAGGAAACAATAAATGAAAAAATATTTTATCCAGTGTATTTTTTTATTTAGACAGTTTAATTACAATTCAGTTATACATTAGGTATATATTTGACATAAATTCTGTGCTAACATGAAAATACAATGAAAATTTGCATGAATTATTATTGTATAGGTACTGTTAGATTTTAAAATGTGTGGAAGAAGAAAAACCACATATATTTCCTTAACATATCGGCATTAAATTGTAAAAACAACCAAATTGTATATTTTTATTTACGTTGCACCATTCCGGTAATTCTTTTAATACCAAAAGACTGTATTAGCAGGTGAAGATTGACCATTTTTAATAACACATTCTTAAGCACTCAATTTTATCATATAATGACATAATCATTTCCGTTTGTATAACGATTATAATCAATGTGAAAGTGAAATAATTTTTTGCAGCATAGAAAGAAATCTTGTGAATCAGTCCACTGATTTAAGATAAGTTTTTCTGTTAAAACAATTGGTAAAAAATGTCTAGAATTAATTATTACTTTCTTGTTTATAAAATGCCTTCTTATCGCTAGTTGAAAAATCATATTGTGAACAATATTTCAATGTGGTAATTTGTAATAATAGTGTATTGTGTGATGAATTATTTACATTATGCCTAAATAGGTAAACCTCATAAACACGATATTTAAAAATTTGGCAACATTAGTCAGTATTCAAATTCACCCCATTGAATAATAATCAACCCCACACTTCATTTTCCTTTGAGAAATAAATAGTACCTCTAATTTTCCATCCTCACCCATTAAATAAAAAATAATTATAAACATATTATTACCATTCTAATTATTCTGTGCACACTTAATCTACCTTAATTTTCCATAGCAATACTTCAGATTAAATAATAAAAGCAAAATAATTATTAGTATCCAAATAAAAAGAATAAATCTTTAATGTGTATTTAAAAAGACCAAACAATGTTTCGACAACTAAGACCCAATAGTATTTTTATTATATATATGATAATGATGCAATATTTTGCTTCACTACAGGAATAGACAAAAAATTTAATTCAGGACAAATAAAAATTTATTTATCATGTATTTAACTTAGAACAGTGGTTCTGTATTACTCAAATGATGGGCATATATAATAATATCTCCACCAACATACTTTAATTGAGCAGTATCTTGACAACTGCTTCGGTCAGGCAAGATTATTTACGCACTAAGTACTATTCAAATTCAATTGGATTCTTCAAATAAGGGCGGATACCGATATCAAATCATTGAATTTATAAGTATTCAAGCGGCAAGATTGCAATTATAATGTTTCATGTTATCACAAGTAGGGATTAAAGTACCAGGCCAATACAGGTATATTGATGAAAAAGTATTTGATCCCAAAGATAATAGATTTTTTGATGAGTTTTAGAAAAATGTGTTTACCACCTAGGATGGCTACGATATGAAGTGGCAGTCCAACGACATGTAGACACTCCCATTAACTTTTCACGTTTAATCATAGTTCAATTATGTTTGCATTTCGAATAAGATGGATTTGCAATACACCTATTTAAAACCGGCACCCTTGTTTTGCTAATACCTGTATTGGAATCCCTAATTATGATGGCATAAAAATACCAGTAGTAATAATCATAGCACAATGTTTTATCATAAACAAATGTTTTGTGGAACATGGAAATACACTTAATTCCTTTATACCTAGGTAGAACTCAAACAAGAATAATAAAAGAGACAAGAAATAAATAAATGAAATTATGATACAAAAAATGCCTAGTTTAATCATATTTTGATAACACACAGTACTTTAGTTTTCTTCAGAAAATTCGATTCAATACATTATATTGTATTTATTTGTTAAGATTATCATATTTGAGTTTTACCTAGTAATAACAATAATAGGCTGCTTAGCAGCGAACCTAAACAATATTTACTCTAATAATGAATATATAATATTCTTAGAACATCCCTTTACATTTACAAATGGATAAAGTGAAGCCCAAGATGCTATTCGGGTTATTCAGCTGCAATACATTAATTAAAATGCCTAATAAAACATTTATTAAACTATTAATTTAACAACTATAGGCCAATAAAATTTTAAGTTATGTGTATGTATTGCATTATATAACAAGCTTAAAATTGTTCATTAAATATTTCAATTACTTATAGCTTATGCAATGCTTTATATATATATATATATATATATATATATATTTATGACTGATGTGGATATATATTATAGTATTTTTTAATAAATGAAATATTCAATAATAAACTGTTGGGATATTCACTGAATTTTTATAATATGAATATGTATAGAAGCTGGAATAAATTATTAACTAATTGAATATTTTTTCTTAAAACACAATCAATTTTATAAGCTATGAAAATAAAAAAACAATGTGTTTCAAATTGAATAGTATTACCGTTGGTAAAGGGATTGAAATAGTAATAGTTATGAATTCTTAGATCGTATTCTTAGACCAAATAGCATACAGTTTTTTTTTTCATTTTTGCGATAATACTTGTTCAAGATAAAACAGAATGACTTAATTGAAACAACTATGTCTAGTAATTCTCTAGCTAACAAGACTTTATCTGATTACCCTATGGTTAAAACATCAAAAATCGTAATTGTAACGTATTTAATCCTATAATAAAATAAACAATATTGTTGACATTTAATGACAATCGAATAAAACGGAGTTATGTGATATTTGCACTGATTAATGGGATTGTGAAAGTATTGTTATAATTGTTAAATGTGAGATGACATTAAATTTTGAAAGATATTCCATATCATTACTAGCTTTTTTTAATAAAAATATATTCTACAAAGATTTCTTATGTGATAGTTCTACAAAATTAAGTGCATTATAATTATGAAATAAATCATCACAATAGAGTATAAAGGTTAATTAATACTTACAACCCAAAAGTTAATAAATCTTGAAAGGACATTGACATGGAATTGTTGTAATTCATTTTTTAACCAAAAATACTTCTATGCTCATGGAATATTTGCAGAAATACTAAGGTATCAATATTTTATAATCAGAAACATACTAATGATATTTTTATATTAATTATATACTTGTGTTTCATAAGTACTTATTTCACGAAATTTCTTGAAAGAAATTGATGGTAAATAAAAATATTAAATTTAAGGTTTATAAAAAAAAGTTTTAAGTATAATTGAAAGAATTGATAATATAAATTGTAATCATTATTTGAAAGGTGACATTAGGAATTCGTTCCCACAAAATAATTACTGTCCGTCAGAGAATTGAGAATCTCAGAAGATAAGTGTTGATGATGGAACGGTATGATAATGAAAGCCGCATGCGGTTGCAGGTCACAGTATGTCAGTCTCATAGATCTTACTAGTCGTGGAAAGAAAGGTGGCTTGTGCATCAGCCGCCCCCTCTGTTGTTTGAGTTCTGGGGAATGTACCAGCTAAATGTGTCAAACTTCCAGATATGGGTGCAGCTGGGCTCATATTAAGTCCCATTTTTGATATCAAATTTGATTCACTACCAGTTTTCTTAAGATCTGGTGGTGGCACTACAGTAAGAGAATTTCCACCTCTTTGAATTTGCTGTAATCGAGCATATTGTTCTTGCAAGGCCTTTTGTTTCTTTAGCAATTCTTGGTGACGCTGTTCTAGTAAATCATGACGGGCAGAAGGGGCACGTGTTTTTGAGACACCTTCCTGTGAATCAACAGAATCACAAGAACTGGAATTAGAAGCGGACAGCATAGGATGGAGAGCGGCAGGGGAAGCTAAAGGTGACCTAGAGGATGTTCGCGGAGGTGGAGGGGGTGGGGCACGACGTCCTGCCATTTGCAATAGATCCGGATTGCGTTCTGGCACGGGTGGTTTAGCAGCTGCTTGGCCTCTAGGTGCGACCGGCGGAGATAGCTCAGCATCAGAACTGACAGGACAGACACGCAGTCGCCGTAAAAGTCCGCTTTCTTCTCCTTCTTCTTCTCCCCCAGGAGAAGGCGGACGAGCAAATGTTTGCAATTCATCTAACAGAGCGTCGAGTGCGTTCTCCGTACGCTGGGTGGCGTCGGAGGAGACATTTCCCCCGAGAGAGAGCGGCGCCAGGCCTCCGGACTCGCACCCCATGCCGCGGCTGCTCCCCTGAAAAAATGTGGTCATTAAAATATTCTTTAGAATATCACCCATAAGTTACAACAATTAAATATGATATTTTCAACATCCGGTCACAGACACATACCATATACCTTTGGATAAGGGGAACATTTACAACATGATTAAAAAAATCATATGCATACAGAAGGAAAATAAGCAATTCATGACAGCGTCAATTCAAAACATTTATTCATGAAAAACTATTGGTAAAATCTATAAACTTTATACATAAACTTTTCAGTCCACCTTAGTATAGTAAATATGAAATATCATTTCAAGATCAAAATAAAAATGTTGGTAATGAAACATGGAAAAACATGACAAACATTCCTGCAAAAAATATGTAACTAAATTGGGTTTAATCGTATTCACAGTAATAAAATAAATCATATTGTGAGATAAATACTATATTCAAAAAAAAAAAAAAACAACTCGGCAACACTAATCAGCGGGATCACTGTAGTTTTTTTTTAACCTGAATTCCATAACTCTTACATTGAAGCAAAATTTTGTCAAGGGTGGAGCCAACTCCATTGAAGCGCACCCAGATAAGATCATTCCAAAATAAAGGTGAGATTGTGTGAAAAATTTTAATTATCAAGGTAAATATTTATTATTTTTCAAAAATAATCAAATATATGAAGAGGTTTTATGTGCATTGTTGGGATTCACTGAAAATGAATTCTTGGTTCTTTACCTACATATGTATAAATCATAATATATAAAAGCAAGCATTCAAAAATAATAGTGAAATTCGGAAGCATTTAGTACAAATATCTAATTAGCGGATAATCAATTCAAATGCATGCCTACATCTGACAGCTAAAATCGAATCATGTTCAACACACTACCTCATTTCAATTGGCAATATGTGTGTACAAACGAGTAGTAAAGGTTTTTTCAAACAATGACAAAGAAATATAATTAAATTATATTTCACTCATTTTTCAATTCAAAGAATACATATTTTACAATAAATAAAACTATTTCCCCACTCCCTCCTGTTTCTTTACAAATAAATTTAATTAATGATAGAGTGCAATTCAGTCTTGGTAATTATACGGTGGTGCAATTCTAATTGCATACTAAAAGTTAACTTAACATTAAGAAACTAATGGATTATCTTGCCTAGAAGAGCAGTGAATCAATTAAGCTAATTTGGTTAATATCTCTCAAATGTCATTTTGATAGTTCAAACAAGAAAAATTTTATGAAACAAAATCTATTTCAGCTTTGACGATGTATTCTTTGAACCAATTGATACAAATTAGCTGTAAAGTCAGTTAAAATATAATGGGTTGTAAAATGTTTAATTATAGAACAAAATAAACAAAATGCCATTTTGGTCTTATTATAACATTTATAGCCCACACATTATCAAATATGGTTCACCAATGATTGTGTATAAAAATTCTGAATATATCCAATAACCATCATCACTATATCAATACACAAAATGGACAAGAAACAAAAAAGTGACATAAAATATCTTAAAATTTTGGTAAAACCATTAGTAATAAATAAAATGAAGAAAATTTACCTCACGTAATCCAGGCTGATTTTAAAGCTGAACAAAATTTTCAATCGAACTCAAAGCTAAATAAAGGAAATGAAGGTGTAAAGAAATAAAATAAAGATGAAGTTGATGTGATAGTTTTGTATGAGAAAAATGGCTAAATACTTTTGCTTAATTTAAATAAAGAAATATTTCTATTACTAATTAAATGAATATAAAAATATTTATATATATATAACACTACATTAAATATACTGTAAAAAGTGCTACTGGTTGCTACTCAATGGATTTCAACTATTCTACGTTATTTAAACTACAAGCAATAATACTTCTCTATGATATTAAGCACAGTTTGGATAAAAACTATACTAATCAATTACATAATATAACTGATTGTATTGTAAATGGATAAGGAATCGCATTAAGTTTTTTCAAACAAAAACAAAAAATAGTAAGATTTTAATACTCCGGTGAAATATGACCTAAGTGTCTATTTTTTATTTATAAGGCAACACAAAAATCATAATAATGCATCGCATTTCAATACGAAAACTGTTATCTAATCGAAAATAACTTTGAATGAAGATATCTATGTGAGACTTATTCTGATAAGGCAATAACAAATTTAGCATAAAATTTCATGATCATATAAGTAGTTTGTAATCTTTGAGGGCGATATAAATAACAGTTTAATAGTGATAGGAATAGGATTGACGGAAGCGTGAAGAAGTAGTATGGTGGGAGGCAACGCCCCCTCTTGCGATGTACACAGTATCGTCGTCGCTGTTGTTAGGCACGTACTGAAACAAGATAATGCCAAAAAAACTAGCATGCGTGTGTTTTTACAACTACAACAAGGGTTAATACTCAAACCATTTTATAAACAACATACAAAACACAGGCTCTATTAACAATTATGAAGCATCTTATTAAAAATCGGCAATTGATTTTAATGGTATTTATTTAATATATTGTAAGATGAAATATGAAAACCGGCTTGGCAACAAAATAAAAACTGCTTCCTTTAATTAGATTTTTTTTTTTTTTAATTTAAAAAAAATGCTTCAGTAAATTAATAGATGATTATTTCTAGTCAACATTATCACAATTTCATAAATCAATACCAATTTAAAGGTCTTTTATAATTATTATTAATTAAATGGATGACATTAATTTGAATACCTTACTTTTTAAAAAGCTACTGATTTAAAATTGAAAAATTATGATAATGATTTCAGTCAATTATTGCTAATATTTCCAAAAGTTTATAGTTTATAGTTACAGTACAATAAATATGACTTTATAGTCAATCATGTTTGCTAAACACCTTTATAAATCTACTGAGATTTATAAGAGTATATCAAAAGATTGTATAATATAAATATATATATGTGTGTGTATAGTAAGCTTATCTATATTATATTTAAAACTATATAGAAAGATCATAGAAAAAACTGAAGGCAATTTTATTTTCATACTATAAACAGTAGAATAAAACTATTTGGATACATTTATTTTTTTAAGGCGCAAAGCCAAACAAAATCAACTGGCATTCAGATGCATCATGAAGCATACATACCTCAAAAAATATAAATACGGGGTTTTCACATTTAATGGAGAAAATCAAGCTACTATATAGATAACAGTATTAAAAGAAACAAAAATATTTGAATCAATAGTGCAGGTATTATTATAGAAGAAACTGTGTGCAACTCATTTCTGAAATATCATTTTTAAATTACTTACTATAATTCTCATGGAGGTATATAATTTTATACATTTAATGAAAAGAAATTCATATCGACTTAAGAAATAGTTTGCATGATCGTTTCAACTATATCAGGTAAATATATAATACCTCAATTTTATAAATAAGATTATGAGTGTTATTTTTACATTATGGTGTTTCACTATTGAAAAAAATGTACCTTCCTTATTTTTGATGTAAACTTATTTGCCAAATTTATTAATGGTTATTTTTTTTGCTGTGAAAACTTGTCAAAAGTGTGTCAAGTAAATAATTGTCCAATGCATAAAGGCAAATGTAGTTCAATGCAACATATTTGTAGTGGTGGCATTTTAACACTTAATCATGGGACCATATAAAAATATTGATGATAGATGGTGCTCTATTTTCAAGCCACGGAATATTCTGTTTCAAAATTAAAATTAAACTGGTGACATGTGTTAATAAATATTCATACCACACGAATGTCAGAAAGATTTTTGCCCTTTGAGCTTCTGCTCGCCGTAAACGTACAACCAAGTTTTATACTGCTTATTATCTTGTGTCATTCTCAAACTTTATTATTATTTCTACAGTTATGGATGCTTTACATATCTGTGCCAATAATTTTTGACAGTGAAATTCCTTTTATATTTGATTGCAATAAACAAAAGTATTTGGTGAAATATTATTTTTGGAAACAAATATATGTAAGCATATAGTATATTTGTGAAATTCCATTTCAGTTCAGCTGGTCATCTTCCTGCAATCATCTTCGATAAATAACTATATGAATAAGGGTGTGATAAAAATGAATCCATTCATTTAAGACTTTGGTTATGCATTATGATCATACAAAATATTTCCTGTTTGAAATAATTAGTAATATTATCTCTGACATACACAAAATAAAGAAAAGTTTTTATAGACATGTGTTTTTTGAATAGTATCTAAAAAAATTAAACAACTTACTACCTCAAAGGATTAAAATTTTGTCACTTTTTTATAAAAGACTTGCTGGGCGGTGTAAATGAAACAATTATTCATATCAAGCATTTGGTTTCGGCCATTAATTGCAATCTATGATTGAGTTACACATTTCATATTGGTGTAAACTGTGATTATGAATATTTTTCATCTATACGCAAAGAAATTGTTATAATTGAATGAAAATTAAGTATCAATAAAACCTATTCTAATATAAGCATTATTGGCATAGATTTATCAGTTGAAACCGGATCAATGTCCAAAAACGTTTACCTGCCATGTAGACTTTATAAAGATGATTGTTTGTCACTACACACTAATATTTCGCAAAATTACAAAGGCCCGCAGATTAAGTGTTAATGGAGATAATTAATATTATTGTGCATTTATAGCATTGTTAAGCAATATAACTATCGGAAAAATCTGTAAAATAACAATACTTTACATGTCACATA
The DNA here is from genome assembly GCA_028555115.1 of Himalopsyche japonica. NCBI lineage: Eukaryota > Metazoa > Arthropoda > Insecta > Trichoptera > Rhyacophilidae > Himalopsyche > Himalopsyche japonica. The sequence continues at coordinate 206,490 of JAHFWJ010000091.1, read as the reverse complement.
GACACACAAGTTCTAATACTTTTATCAGTAATTTTATATTCAACCAAGATGAATTAATAATGATAATTCGGTCAACACAATTCGTTAGTTTATTAAAAATAACATTTTGTTATCAAATTTGGTAAATTGAAATAAGTAGTTTGGCATGAATAAATTTATTTCAATATAACCAGGATATAAGTGAAATATTGTTTCTCAATTCTAAAGAAAACTGTAATTTGTAAAAAAAAATCAAGAATCATAACTAGAGAAATATTAAATAATAATGACCAAAACAATTTATATTACACCATAATGTAAAAAATATAATGGGTCATGTTACAGACTTATATAAAATAATTTCAGTATGTAAAAGAGGGCTAAAACCTTTCACATTTTGATAAATTTTGCCTTATCGAATGTAGTGTAAATTTTTGCCATATGGAATATGATATTACTAATTTTGTGCAGAATCAAGAGGTAAGTAATGCCAATTCATACAAATAAAGATTTTTTTCTTCAAAATTTCAAAAATAAAAAGAATTAAAATTAATGCACATATAATAAAATTGAATACACAGGATTAGACCAAGAGAATGCCTTTTTTAGAAATCAACATATTCTGCTATTTGTCTAAATTTCATAAATGACTTTTTGATTAAATTATTACCTCGAATTTGATAATCATATATCTCACCTACAATTGCGTATAAAAATATTTTAGTGAATTTGAATAAATGGATTTATCATAATATTGATATTGATTTTCAAAGTGTATTTTTATATATTCAAATAATTTCCATTTGGTTTTTTTTGAAATGTAAGAGTCAAGAAGGCTTTTGATGAGAAATGCTATAACATTCAGCAAATCCATATATTTCATTTTATAACAAATAACATAGGTGATACATTATTAAGATGAAATATAAATTTAATGGTTGATGTAAAAAAATACCAGTTTCAATAACTCTTCATACGTAATAAATTAGTTTGAAAAATTTTGTAAACATAGTTTAATTTTTTTAAGATATAAGGCTGGCAGTATACAGTGTTGACGTCACCTCTTGCACGTTTATCCAAAATTGTTGCTATAGAATCAATGACAATAAATGTACTTTTCATATCCCAATGAAAGTAATAGTACCTTCAAAAGCAATCTCTGGGCATATATCACTGTTGAATGGATTATTCAATTTTAATGGGATTATCTGCATGACATAAATGGTAAAATGATGCTTGTAAAAGTGTTTAAAAATATGGATAAAATAAGTGATATAAACATATATATATATATAAACAGAGAAGTATATATATATATGAATAAAATTTATATAAAGAAATAATATTATTATTATATTGGTTTATATACTCATGAACAGTAATCGCGTCCTTGAAATTTGCACTCCACTTCCAGCCATACTGGTGACAAATGGAAACAGGAAACAAAAAACAAAAACGGATTTTTTTAATTTATCAAAATAGATAATTGACTTCTTATGATGGCAAGCATTTTAGTAAAAAAAAAAAAAAACATTTTTACTCTTATAACGACATCTGAATTTTAACATGGATGGCAAAAAAAATATATCACTTGCAATATCTAGGAGGTTCTGTAGATACAAAATAATCATTGCTGATGAAGATATATCACTTGCAATATCTAGGAGGTTCTGTAGATACAAAATAATCATTGCCGATGAAGATATGAAATAACTTTTCATAAACAACATAAGAAATCTAAATAACTATGAATGCAATCCCATCCCAAATCACAGGTTATAAAGATAACATGTGGATTTTTAAAAAATGTAGCCGCAAAATAGAATGGTATTCAATTTAAACGAATATTCCTAAAAAATTGAATTTCGTGAACAAGTGAATTTAATAAATCAAAGTGCTTGTGTTATTTAAGCTATGAATGCATTTTAATGACACCTTATGAGAAAACAAAAAAAAAAAAAAAAAACCACCATCATCAGTTTCTTTATAAAAATATTTTTTTAAATAATGAGTAATGATTGATTTCAGTATGTATGTTAGAACAAAATCGACTTCCGTAAATATTCTATAAAGCGCTTATCCAATTAAACTGAACACTTTCGATCCAATTAAAAAAACAATAGATAAAAGATTAAACTCATAAATTACATGAAAATCATCAAAAATATTGTTCCAAATCTAAAAGATAATTTAAATATATTTCTTAAGTCCATTTATACACCATAACCAGTCAAAAATAAATACACTGTAAGCCTATCCAGGAAAAAACAGTAAAAAATCACACAAAATATCTTCGAAGACTTGGGATTTAGAGGTATAAAAAATAATCAAAATAAAAATTAAATGTCAAAAGAAATGGTTATGAAAACATTTCTAAATTTATTTTTGATGATTTGTATTATAAAATACTCAAGCTCTCAACTTTACTATCCTAAATCAATCAGCAAACACAACCAGATAACATACCAAAATTGTTATTCAGGTTTATTGAACAATTCTGGATACAAAGTTATAAATTAAAAACAATTTTATTTGCTTTTTACGATTATTAAAAAAGAATACTTGTATAAAGTAATTATACTTTATTTTTTTATAGATGAAATCAATTTTTCTCATTATTTTATTGTCACATTCATAGCACTAAAATGATGTATTTATCATTACATCAAGTCATTACATAAATAAAATCAAATTCATCTAATTGTTTTACACACTAAGAGCAAAAATATAGCAACATTGTTTTTAATGTGATGTTGGAAAGTTTAAAATTTACTTTCATGATCACTTTTCTTCGATAACAATTTAAAATGACAAGTTATGAAGATGGAAATGCTGTATTGATTATATGATCTACTGGCAGTTCATTGATCAGGATAAAAACTACATAATTTAAGAAGCTTTTTTTATATTTTAATGGCTATGTATTTTACCTTTTATACATTGCTGAATGGAGTCTCGGATAGCCTATGCAGGCAAAATTATTTTATATAACATTATATGTATTAAGTGGACCTGCCATGAATGACTTTTTTTGAAATGCAGTTTTAAAAGTCTTTTATGATTTGTTGCTCAGAAGAAATATGTTTCATATTTATTGGGATAGAAGATTACTTGATATCTTTGTGACAATTGGGTGAGACTTGTCTTTGAAAACAAAATTTACAAAACTACGTGCTGATGCAGTTTCACATGAAAAAAAACCACACCAGAGACCATGAAAAATATCTTTGAGAATAAGTAAATGCTGTTGATAATGAAACAAAACTTGGAACTAAACTATGCCTGGTAATGGACAACACAGTCAAGTGAAGGAAGCACCCCTGATAACTAAAATTGAAGCAAATCCGATGACGACCTGTCGAAAAATTGTCTAACAAGATAAGCACATTTTGGTTTAATACTCAGAGAAACCTGAAAATTTTATAAAAATCCAATTTCACACACAAATTTCCCTTTTGACTAAAATCTGTTTCAGTTGATTCTAGCATTATTAAATTAAAGAATGAAACATATTTATGGTAGAAAGGTGACAGAAGGTTATCAAAAGTACTGGTAATTATTAATAATTGATAATTAAATGTTTAAATCAATATCTATCATTATGGTTGATATCAGTTGAAATTCCTCACAATGTGCTATATCAGCCAGTTATCTTCATAAAAGAAATAATATTGGAAATAGTACTATACATCATGTTTTAATATTTCAATATAATGCTTTTCCAACAAGAAGTGACAGTTCAACCTTAAAAGGGAAATTACTTTATTTAAAAATAATGCAACAAAAAACTGGTTTAAATTAGGGTTTGCAGTTATTTGATAAAAAAAGACATTCATTCAAGGGCCTACCTAATACATAAATGGATGTAGTGATACAAACTAAAATAAATTACAAAACCAGAGAGAAAATAATGTCACTAAACAAAATTACTGTTATAATCTAATGTAATGGTTCATCTTAACCTACCTAGGTAAGTTAAACTTCGTTTGTGATATTGAAGAGACACTTTCCTAAAATTGAGTAAGGAAAGACGCGAAAATTTGCATTTTTTTCATTTATTATTTTTTTAACTCATATTTTCCGACAAGGTAAATAAAGTGCCAGGGGTGCTATAGACTTTTTTGAAGTGCAATGCATTCAACTCTATTTTTCCATATACAGAAATTGTTTTAAGTATGATATTAAATACGTTTTGTGGTAATTTGGTACAAAATATTTCTGAGGTATGTAAGTAGAGATAAATATTATGTTAATTGTTGACTGCCAAAATTTTTGTGTGCCTGTAACATAGGATTATCTTACAATTTGAAGGGTTTTTTTTTTGTTTTTTTTTAAAGAATAAAAAAACAAATACTATAATCATGAAAAGAAAAAAATATTATTAAGGTGTTTCTTCATATCAGGTGCACAAAAGTAAAAAAATAAGCTATATGCAAGTGAACTGAGTACTTTATAATATGCCAATCACACAAGAAGTGTTTTAAATGTGCATGCTGTAGATATTGTATGCCAATTTAATTAAATACTTTCTATATATAATTTAGGAATAATACTGAGATTTCAACAATAACTTACTAAATATGGTAATTATTTCTGTATTATTGGAATCAAAAGCCTATTTCCAAATGAAACATTAAAAAATAGCCTTAAATCTTTTACCCATTACTCAACATGCAAATAATGAAAATCTACAAAAGTGCATTTGATTTAAAAACATACAGAATTGAATGCCATACTTTTTGCCTTATTTAAAATATACATATTTATATGACATATTTTACACATGGCAAATGGCGAATGTTTTTAAAAATAACTATTTAATCGAATGATATAGTGTCAGATATTCTTTTAAAGCGAGCTCTTTAAGAGGCATTGAAAACACCACAGAAAAATCATTAGCACTTTATCATTCTCCATTTTAGTTTGGGTGGAAGAAATTTGCCATGCATCTAGTGAAAGAATAAAAATAATCAAAAATCGGTGATAAGGAAGATTTAAAGAATAATCAAATGTAGGTATATGTTTTATTTATTCGTAATGAAAAAATGCGAATTTTCGAGCTATCATCGCATCCATTCTTCCAACAATAAAAAAAAATACAAAATAAAAACTCATCATAATTCAATGTAATTATTGGTAATGTATTTAGAGACGAGGGTGTCGAACATATTTTTATACTGAAATTTAATTGACAATATATATTTTTTTTATTTAAAATAAGTAATAGAAGGCTATTAAATTTTTAGGAGCATTAAAAGCACTAACTGTGGTCTTTCAAAACTAATATAAATAAATGTTTGCAATCATAATTTATGATGTGCTTTGCCTTTTAGAAATGTTCGAATATATATTGTTTTAAATCTTAATATTTCAGTCAGGAAAGCCTATTTTCACCAGATGGCTCAAACAATGTAGCATTAAGTTATGGTACTGAAGTTATGATGAAAAATACTTTCAGATTTCTCAAGGTACTAAAAACAAAAATCAAACTATTTTTAATGGTCATTTTATTTATTGATCAAAATCGAGAAAATAATCATATTTATTAGATTCCTGAATTATTATTTTATATGAGATGTAAATAATTATCACGGTTAACTTATTGTATTGAGCAAAATGGGAGTATAAATAAGAACATACAAATCGCTGTAAGAAATGAATTTATCACCATAATCAGCTATATCAAAAGCAATCAGCTCGAAGAGTAAACTAATACACATGAAAATAATCATCATAAACGAATAAAATTTTATTAGAGTAGACTGAGTAGACACAAGTTGATTAGGATGTGTGAAACTTTTTGCGGTCAAACATTGGCAAACAATTCTTTGATATAAGTAATATCTACATAAAATTATTGCCTTCCAATCAAAAAATACTGTTAATTTTGCATCCATATTTGAGTAGATTATTCAGTAAGCATCACTCTTATAAAACTACACAAAAAAGCCTTCAGTTTTACCAAATAAATGCAACTTATTTTCGAATTACCTTGCTATGAGCTGAATTGTTTTCATGAAGATGCTGATCGTCCATTGACATTCCTGACCCTCCCGGAGATATGCGACCACCGTCACATGGTAAACGTTGTTCTTGCACACTCGCCAATCTGAATTCATACAACATGGTTGGTTATCCATTAATATGATAAAGAATTATTTAAATATTCCATTTAAGTAATACATCAATAAACCTTTCTGTTCTCAGAAGGCAGATCTATTTTGATTGTGATGAAAAATCTCACATGGCTAATAAATCAACCCAAACATTTACGTATCATATATAATATTAATTATATAATAATGAACAAAAATCTTCATTTTAGTTTTTCATGTGATAAATATTTTTTTGCCAATAAATAATATTTGCGAGGCCATCATTGAATAGATCAACCCTCTGGAGCTGAAAGGAAAAGCGTAAAAACTACTTTTGATTCCTGTGTTTAAAGTAAGTTTTCAATTAAAGTTTGACCAAGCTACAAACTTGAGATTACCTTTTTAATGTAACCAAAGTGCCTGTAAGCTTCTTACAACGACGTAAAGCCAACTCTAATCGTTCAGGCTCTTCTTTCAGAAATTTCTCTTCACGTACAACCTGAAAATATTATCGGAATCATTTAGTCTTATATAATCCTTGTTCCACTACAAAACACCGTATTTATTTCATCATGCATATGATTTGTTTTTTTTTTTGTTTTATTAATTTCCAATTATTGTATGGAAAAATTAGTTTATACAAAGGCTTTCCAAGCCCATATCTAAAATGGAATTATGTTAAGAGCCAAGTATGTTTACAATATCTAAATTTCTTTCAATCTATTAACTCAAAAAGAACTAACTAGTAAAACTGTCATATCACTTAAACTTAACTGCCCTATTCTTCTATACTTTATATGATCGATAAGGTAAGTTGGTGACCTAGTAAAAATAAAATCTTGTTGAAAAACTTCTCTGGAAATAATCTCCATTATAATCCATTTAGTGGGCATTGCACATAGTTAGAAAATAAATCGAGATTTTTATGACATTAAAAATGCCTATTCAACATTTCAAGTATATAAAAATAATAAGAAAGAAAAATTAAATATTTTTAAAATAAATAATAGAATACCTTCTCCATTTCGTTGCTAAGCATTCCTTTCATTCCTTCGTGCAGTGATGGAAAACGGACTTTCAAATCAGCCACAGTTTTACTGCTCTTGGATAGTACAAGCGCCATCTTTTCAACATCAACCATATTCACACGAGTTTTCCTGGAATTCACCAAATCTCTTTAAATATAAATTATTTCGTGTTTTTTTTAAGAGGAGATTATGTTAGTAACTTGACAACATAAATAAGACGATACCTATTGATAACATTTCCACGCAACTGTTCTACAGTTGATTCCAAATCACTCAAATCTGCCTCCAATTTGAGCATTTCTTGTTTGTAAATCTCTTCTTCACGGGCTAGCCGCATCTGCAATTGCAAGTTTTCAATCAAATCATCTTATCAATATAAAGCAAACAACGTAACATAATAAACATGATATACTTTAATTTATCAACATTGATATAAATCCTTGATGAACTACTTAGATTTCAGGTGTTATAAAAATGTGTATTGTTATGTTTTTTATAAGTTAACATGTTAATAGTACAATATATTTTAAAACTTTGGGTTGGATGACTGTTTACTATCTCATATTTTTCATTTTATTAATAGCGGTAATGAAAGTCATTTGACTACTTACTGAGTCTTCATGAAAATTAAAGTCACCTCCGCCAGAAGTAGCCGTGCGGAATTTCATAAATGTATCGCATATCATTTCACGCATGGTATGTGCTTGAGTAAGGGTCATCCGACGTAAGTTTCGCATCTGAAAAAAATAAATATAATTCAAATCAGATAATATGAAAATAGAGCACGAAAGAAAGTGATACAATAATCTGTACACATGTTAGTGTATTAACCTTTAAACGCTCGCGCGCCGTGCGCAAAAAAAGTATCACACTTCCCAGGCATTTTTTCGCAAAATATACGCGGTCACCCGCAACCGTTTAAAAAAATTATATCTCCTAAACTAGTCATCCTATTTGAGTAAAATAAAAAGCATCATCAAAATAAAAGATTGTTTATAATTTATAAAAGGTTTATTTTAAAAAAATCACATTGTATATGAGTCCAATTTTCAGGTGTGATGTCAGGAGCAGACGAAGCATAAAATCCACTTATATTTCCAGTGAAAGGTGGTGGTGGTTGGGATGTATTTATAAACGACCTCCGTGTGGTTGTCCTCCATGTATCTTCATCAGAGCTCGCGTCTTCTTCTTCACTTGCTTCTGATTCAGAGATATTTTCTGCGTCAGAATTGCTATCCATATAAATTTCTTCAACGTTATACGTCATTGTATTTATCTCTAATTAGGGGTATACAAAAAAAACAATATTTAAAAAAACAGTAAAAAAAATATAATAAAAACTATTATTTTGTATCTACTTACAATAAAATTCAAATAATTCCAAGAACAGCAATGTCCAGCTACAACTATCCAGTTCAGAAGATGACGAAAGAGTGACAGTTTGCACAAGGATCTGTATATAATACATATTTCGAACGGACCGTAACATCTGTACAAGACAATTGTCCAATTTTGTTTCAAACCAGCAACCAGCGTAAAAATTAAACGAACCGGGTATATCTATATCGAAAAAAGAATCGGACAAATAACCCCAAAGCAGTGTTTCCTAAATTTTTTAGAGAGCCCTTATATTATTCGCAAAATATATTGTTTATTTATTTTTTAAAACAAAAAAAATTGCCATGGAAAATTCAAATAGTTATCAAATATCGCAAAAAATATTTTATATTGTTAGAGGCTCTCTCGAACCTCCAGAAATAGCTTCCCGCAGGTTGGGAACCACTGCGCCAAAGGACAAATTTCTGGAAAAAATCCCCATTGAAATATATTTTGTCCTGTGAATAAAACTGATTTATTACGGTTCGCCTAAAGTTATAAAATGAACATATGTCTCAAGCGTCGACCTTGTAACGCAGATGTTTGTATTACTCATATGACAAAAATATTAATCGAAACCGAAAATAAAATTATGGATCGGTATCTCAAAGACATTTTTTATGTAAGATATCTTGTATAATATTATCATAAATCCGTGTAATCCGATAGCGAAATGAACGGTCCCGTACGGGACCGTTGGGCAATGTACAACGCAAATCAGCGGTCCCGTACGACCATTGGGCGTTTAAAGGTTAAATTATCAAAAGCTTGAAACTATTTGCATGCGAGATTCTTTGACACTTCTAGTCTCTTTTTTGCCATACCATTTAATCCAATCCAATTTAATCCAAAAAAGCTCTGCCGCGTATATCATATGGAAAATTTATCAGATTTGCACAGCAACAGAATCGGTCCAGATGAAAAAAGGGACAAGCTCCTTAAGGTCAAAATGTCAACTTATATGCATTGTCACTTTTTAATTTTTGATTTAATGATGGGCTGAGTAAACTTCTGTGTAACTTCGAAATTCCTGACAAAGTCAAACGGCTACATCCCAAGTATCTGTTTTTAAAGCATAATATATTTACACAGAGCTTTTGTGAAAGCATTGTAAAATGCATGAATTGAATAAGTGGCACTTGATTCTGACTGAATAAATTGGTAAGACCCACTAAATTGACGGTTGTTCCAGCTATCCCTATTGAGATAGCAAGCTCTTTATGTGGATCATAACCTCCTGTGATTTTAACCTGATTTACAGTTATTAACCCTTTTACGCCTAGCCTTTTTTTTGGGGACTTGCTAAAAGCACTAAGGAGTTTTTGAAGTTTTTTGTGTATTTAAAAAAAATTTGTAAATATCTAGTTTATATTTAGTTAAATGATTTATTTCTGTTTTTTCTTATTTTGCATTTGATATATTATAGTTTGGATAAAATAATTATAAAAACAATAAATGAGTTTACACAATAGACCTAAAAAAATAAGAAACATGAAATTTGCAATAATTTGCACAAAATTTTTAATTTTGTGATAAAAAAGAGGTATTTTTTGTAAAATATTTCACATACCTTTGATGCAGAATATTTTTTCGAACTATTGTCTATCAGTAAAAACACTAAAAAGTTTAATTATTCGATACGTATTTTTATAGTCTAATAAACTAAAAATAATAAAAATTCAACACTTGTTTTTTCCGATCCATAATGGGTGAAGACCCTTTTCACACTTTGTACAAATTAGATTTGATCTTCTAATGGGCCCTCCTTCTTTTTTGGTGCATATGACGCATTCTCTGAGATTTAGTCCTGGTAATTTTTTTAAAACCTCCAGATTATCCAATCTCGTACTAGATGTTCTTTGGACTGGATTTTCTTTAGGTCTCCATTCATCTTCTATTGCCTCAATTATGGATGATGTAAATTCTAATCTTGTCATCTTTTTATCAGGCGTATTTCTTGTGTAAATAATGAATGCGTTTACCATCATTCTTCCAAAAATATGAAAAGTCACCTTTTTCCAATATTTCAATGTACGTCTTTCATCCAGGTATGTATATAACATTTGATCTGAAGTATCAACTCCTCCCATATATTTATTATATATATTTATTACATCCGGTTTATTTGTCTCCCGATTACGTCTATTTATTGCAGTCATTCTTTTAGTCGATGCGTAGGAAGATGCAAGTATCACCGGTTGTTTTTGTGACTTTTTTTCACGGTATCCGCAGATAATTGCACCTTTTTTTGTATAACATTTCGCTTCATCAATTTTAAATTTTGTTTTTAATAAGTCTGGTGGCATTCCTTTTCTGTTGCGTCTAACCGTACCGGTGTATTATGTATCATTTGATATCAAATAATTGAGCAAAGGGATGCTTGTAAATAAATTGCTTGCAACTACATGATAACTTTTATTCAGGTAACTTCCGATTTTTAGCAATGTTGTTACAACGACATGAGCCAGTCGATTTTTTTTTTACAGCTGCTGCATTATTTTTGTCTTTTTTACCACGATAACAAAAAAATGCCAAGCAGTAATATGTTACATCATCACAAATCATCCAGAACTTGATTCCCCACTTGTGGTGCTTCTTGTTTCTCAAATATTGAGATATTGCAGAATGATTTTTGGTTCCTACAAGTGATTCATCAACACTTCTGTTTGATGTTTCTCGGGAATATAATGATGAGAACATCATACCAAACCATGGTATTTTTCGCGAATTATTCGCCCAATAAGAATGCATAGTTGGTCGTCGCGTTATTCCCATTTCAAAAATTACGGCAATGAAAGCACGCATTTCTCTAACAGTCACAGATTTCCATTTTGCTGTTGATGTTGGCGTAGAACTAAAAAATACATTGGCATATCGATTGGTTTCTGTGAGAATTAAATTTCAACAACCACCCGAAGTAAACTGAAGAATAAATATGTATACATAACTGAAAATAATTTCTCCTTCAACTTGAAAAGCCATAAATTAAAAGAAATTCCAGTAAATACATATGTCCAGTGGCGGGTTATCCATAAGACTTTCCTTAAGAAGAAGATCCACTTCAGACTTCCAGTATCTTTAGAAAAACAAAATAACCCACGAAATTTCCAGTCAATTTCGCATAAAACACAGGTGATTTATTTATGATGAAGAAATTATTGATAAAAATATTTTTTTATAAATATAAAAGTTTTTTTCATTCAGGGAGTGAAGTAAATCAAGAATTTCAATGGACGGGCTGCCACTGTATGCAAGAGTTTTTTTTTCTATTGACGCTTAGGTGTGTTGAGCAAATAATAATAAGATTGTGTATACAAGTGTTACGAATTTTATGATCTTTCTGTTAAAAAAGTGATGAAAGGAATTTTAAAAAGGGTAGATATTTGTGCCATTTCCTATTGTTCGCAAGTGCCCTCCATATTTCTTGAACCCATGATAACAAAAAAAAGACATTTTTTCTAAGAAGTATATTCTATTTCTATGCCCGATTCGATATGAAATACATGTATTATATGTATTATAAGATTGCATAACATATCTGTTATTCAATAAATACTCGGTGAAATATGAGCACGTCACTAACATATGTTCACAATTTTGTTTTATCATTAAAAAATATATTTTTGGGTCAATAAATTTGTGGATTCGATTTTGTCAATCCTAAGAACTTACATGATCCACATCATTCATAAATTTTAGTAAAACATGTGTTAAAACACTTCGAGTTACGCTTGAGTGGAACATGGTTTTCGCAGCGCGATAGCGCTTGCCCGTCGATTTCGCACAAGTACCAAGAAACGCGATCGCGCTGCTTCGGCGTAAAAGGGTTAAGTTAACAATAATGAATGAAAATGAGAGTTATATTCACCTCCATACGAAGATCTTTACATCTCTTTTGGAGACACTTAAGCTGGCTGTAGTAGTCCATTGACTGCATCATAACCATTTGTTGACCACCAGATACCACCATGGTTCCTGGAGCCCCTGCTAATGCTTTTGGTTTTGGAGGAGGTACAGGCTTCAGGCGGTCTCGCTCTGAATCAGTAAAAATGATCATATTATAATATTACTAGTAAAATCAGGCTTTATTCCTATTTTTTTGTGAAAACTATTTTTTCATTATAAAGTATATTTTCTGAAATTCACTTAAGTTTTGGTAAATGGTTCTGAAAAACATGCTTCTTACAAAGTAAAGAAATGATTACGTTTGCAAGTTACAAAATTTGTTCTATAATTTTTACAATGACAAACTATTTCTTTTTTACTTTGAATGAATTATCATGAATACATTTTAGAATTACAGTTTCTTGAACTTGACAATCAAAATAGGATTTTTTAAATTATTTAAAACAAGTTTATTGTTACTTGGCAACCACAAATTTTCCAGTTCACATATCCCTCATGGTTAAATATTCTATAGCCTTACAAAGTAATATTAGACATTTTTTCAAAATAGATATTATATTTTCATACATTAAAAATAGAATGTGATAACAGTCAACAATATCAACAAAATATTTTAAATGGGTATAGAAACACGGCAGACATCACATAAAAAAAATAATCACCCAATCGAGCCCTAACAGCCCCAAACTGATAGATATGTGAAACGATTAAAGTGTTGTCAAGGTTGAAAGTATCTAAGGCTAGTGTGAACAACAACCTCCTAAGTCAAGATATTGAGTACTGCATATTATTATCAATATTTTTAGAAAGCTTGATTCAAAATATTTTTTTATGTAAAACAATCATCAAATGCAGTTTAAAGAGAGTTTTATTAAAAATACAGATAATAAGATAAGTCAATCATCATTTAAAAACTGGGAGAAAATATACACTCATGTGTTTATACCAAATTTAAGACTGAAATGTTTAATTAAAACTGGAAGATACGAAACGGTTTTCACAAGAAAAAGCCACTAAAAATATTTTATTTATTATATTTTTGCTGTCAGTTTATTATGTTGTATGTCAATAATCACATAATAAACTGTACAAAATAAATAAATATAATAAATGTCAATAATCACAAGAATGTATTTTAATATTTATTGAGTGAATGTGTTTTACTTGCTTTCTGAACACTTTGGATTTATCGACACACAATCTTTAACGGCATCAATATCAATATGTGGTCATTCACCCTAACCCTAGATATTGTGATTAAAAAATAAAATTTACAAATCAACTCAATGCTCGGAGGGTTAATTTTGGAAAGTGAGAATCGCATATCTACCCATTTATTCTGTTAAAATAAGTGCATAACAATTTTTCTTCAGTCCATTAAATACAAATTGTACCTCGATAGTGCATGAGTAAAAATTTTGGATCACCGTGTGATAAATTACCTTGAGAAGACATTCGAGGCAGAGTTGAAGACTTGATAGCTGGTTTCGGGGGCTTAGTATCAGCTGATGTGATAGCAGAATGAAAAATTTGCTAGCATTAATAATTATTACATCTAAGATTGTGTTACACATAGATTTAATCAAATACTCAATCAAACTCACCAAAGATAAAAAAAATAGCTTTACACAACTCATACAAAATTTATTTCCTGGATACAATATAAAAAAATACATAAAATCAAATATGGTGTTTGTAGCCAAAAACTGGCATAAAAATTTAGCAGTATATATTAGCAGGAATATACTAATTGGTTTTTCAAGCACAACATATTCAATACTTGATTTTTGTCACCTTTATATATTTACAATTAATAAGAATGAATATTTTCCGTCAACCACTAATTCCAATATATATTAGGCAATACCGGAAATATGTTGTTTTTTCAATAGGCAACTTCAACTCAATATTTTTGAATCTCTTGGCCAGTAAAGATGTGTGTTGTTTTATAATAATTTTTTTCTTTGTGATCTTTTGCCTTTTTTTAATAAAAAAAATCTATTTTACCCCATCTACAAACAATGCCCAAGACATGTCCTTTGGAAACACACTTAAAAGGCTGTATGCTGTTTCTGTTTCATTAAAAAAAAAAGCTGCAAGATGCAATAGAATCTATTTGTGACATTTACGGAGATGTACTGGACAAAAGAAATCGCCAATGTTGGTTCAAAAAATTTTAATCAGACAATCTAGATTTGAAGGAAAAGCCTCAAAGTGGACAGCACAGTCAAGTGGATGAAGCAGCTTTAAAGACAAAAGTTGAAGAAGACCCGATGACGAACATTGATGAATTATTGAAGAAAGTCAGCACATCATGATTGTACACCCATCACTATCTTGAGAAACTGGGAAAAGTTAAAAAAGAAGGTATCAGGGTTCCTAACTCACTAACCAATAGAAACAGTGGTTAAATCGAGGATGAACCCGAAAATCAGGACTACTACCTTGTAAAGCATTATTGAGAGTGGTAGAATTCGACAGGTGTAATTAATTACGAAATTCACCAGGTTCACAATTCGAACAGGTGGATAAGTTAAGCACCAAGTTTCAAAAAATTAGACCTGCTCTTGCGAATGAAGAAGGAATGTCACTCCAGGAGTTCTTCGAATCTAAACCAAAAGTCTTTCATGAGAGAGGAACTTTCGGTCTAATCTATAGATGGCAAAGAGTCTTACATAACACTGGAAATTACTTTGTAAAATGAAATCACAAAATAATTAGAAGAATCAAGTTTGAGGTTTACTATAAAAAATTACATAAATTCCGGAATTACCTAATATGTTGTAAGACAAATACAACGTATCTGTAATTTGAATTATAATTTTCATAATACATAATATTGACAATATCCTCATTCATATTATAAGATTAACCCACATTTGAAGATAAGCAGAGGCAGTCAGAACCGAAATTCATTTTGTTTTTCAAACTATTTAAAAAATATTTATATACGACAAAATTGCATGCTTTAAATATTATATACCACAATATTCATTCTTTATTTATATTAAAGAATAGTCTTCTTACAAGAATTATAAGATGAACAGTGAAATCGGAGATTTTGGATAAAATTATCAAAAACCAACACCATTGGAGTTTTCAATCATTTTTGAACTACAAAAAATTATAAAAGTTAAAAGCACACACCAAACATGATAAAACACATTCCAAACAAGTTTTTGGCCATTGAATTATCATGAGTTTTTTTCCATAATATCAATAATCATGTCGTCAATAAAATATGTTATTCAAAGAAATCTATGTTTTTTTAGCTTTTATAATAACAATATAACATTATTGCATTATTTTAAAGAGTAGGAAGTTATAGTAAGTTTTGGTTTTAATACTAGGGACATTATTTCAGTTTTGTTACTTATTTCAGACAGCGGGCAAATATTGATTTTTTGCTTTGTTCACATGGGCAATCCAGTGAAAAAATGGATAAATTGTTTTTTTGAAGGGGGGAAAAATGCCCACCCTCTGAAATCACAAATAACATCCCTTTTTAGTATGTTGCTAAATCTTGTATTAAAAGTATGTTGAAACAAGTGAAAGACCCTTCAATTGAGAAACATTGTGTCTTCATGAAAATACTCTCACCAAAATAATAAAACAGTATATTTATTAACCTGCATGTTGTGGAGAGTGTTGCTTAGGCGAATTCATATCAGGTGGCTCATCACTAAACGACACCGACTTCTCAAATGACACAGACTTGTCTGAAATTTATAGATATAATTTTTGATAACACTATTAATTTTCCTGGAAAAATTATTTTGCTCTCTATACTACTCTATAGTACTATTAACAATATCTTAAGCATGATAATTGAATAGAGGTCATTTTAGAATGTCCACTAAACGTAGGACAAAATGAAACACTTTACACAGCAAAATTTAGAATACTTACATTGATATATTCAATTAACAATAAAGCTTCTGGCATGTGTTATAGAAAATAATGTGCAATATATTAAATATTAAATAAAAACGTTTTATAGTAGTTCTGATACCAATTTGAAAAGTTAATGTTCTGTTTTATTGAACTATGAGTAAATTTTGAATAAAACTGACATCTTCATAATTGTTACAAATAAAATTTTAAAAAGCATATCCTATAAAATGATGATACTATGAAAAAGTCAATTGTGTTTCGGAAAAAAAGTTGTGAGAGAATAAGTAGTTTCTAAGAATAATTATTTTTCAATTGAATTTTGAGACTGAAAAAAAATATAGATATACATATAAAAAAAAAACAGATTTTTTTAATATTATGGATTTAACATAAAAATGAATATAGAAGAATCCCAGTAGATACTTGAAAATTAATTCAGAATTAATACTTCACAATAATACATCATATTAACTAATCAGCAATCTTATCTTATATATATGCAATACATAACAAACACACTTTGAAGTATATTTTATTTCAACTGTCAATTTGTTTAAAGCATGCCTATAATGATAAATGCTAAACTATTGTCTAACTATTTATTATAACCATAAATAAAAATATGTATGTAGGAAGTGGGAAACGTTGCATTCATGATTGTATTAAAATGGCAGATAGAGAACTTTTGATATAACTCCGAAATCAGTAAAAATAATAAATATATTAATCATATGATTATTTGAACAGAACATTAATTTATATTCTGTTGTATAATTATTGTGTAAGTTAGATGTGCTGAGCTGTTCTAAAAGTTATAATGGTGTCAAAAATCATAAAGAAAAGAGATTAATTAAAGAAATTTTTGAGCTTTATAAATATGTCATATCTTAATATTGATTGTTTGATTATGTCTGAGGAAAAAGAATGAATTATGAAATATTTCATAAAACTAAAGCGCAATAAATAATCATTATCATTGGCAGTTCGTGTTATGAACATTGAGTAAACTTTTCAGAAGCCAGAGTATGACAAAAAAGAATACATTGTCATGTATCTGAGGTAATGTTTTTACATATTATATTAGGTTAAAAACTACATACAAAAATGTTGGACGACTCTGGCTTGGGGTGAAACTCTGGCACAAAAAAAAAAAATATTAGAATAACAATCTACATTCTTATTACTCAAAATTTGCTCCTCAATAAATGTCTAAATTGAAGACTCTCAAATGTTTCAAAAAATATATACAAAACAAATATTGCTGTTACATTTTAAATATTAATCCTTTCCACGCTAACGTCTCAAGGTATGAAACGCGAGCTTTCAAACGTTGGTAATACAAGCAATCTTTTGCATATACGACTGATTTTGGTTTCAAAATATCGCCTAATTTGTCCTGCTACTGCCACCTTCATACTCTTGTCAAAAGTATTAGTTTTTAATGTTTGAAACGTCAATTTTTCGAACCCTTCAAATTTATCCCGATCTCCGCCAGTCACAAATCAGTTTGAAACTACGTACCGAACTTCAAGCCGAACTTGGCACCGAACTTTGCACCAATCTCGTGGCATCGCAATGTAACACTCCATGACACGTGATAGTAATGACGCTTGTTTTTGAGTTAGATTGGTAGCTTCGATTCATCACAGTAATATCGATTTACGAGTGAGTTATTTGTTAGGGATATATTTGTTTAAGTGATTGTGACAACATAGGACATTTCTTTGTGTTTTTTAATGTTGTGAAACATTCCTAATGCATCTGGCTTCCATAATAGCCAACCCGATTATTTTTTTATTGCTCTATTTATAACTCTATATAGAAAGGAAGGAAAAATTTAATTTGTATGAACATAGCCGCGTGGAACGGATTATTTAATGTATGCAATATCTGATTATATATGTATATACCGTCTTTTTCCGAAAATAAGACATCCTCCGAAAATAAGCACTAGCACGATTTTCAGGATTTTTTGGAATATAAGCCCTAGTTAAAATGTGAACGCCAACATGTGACGATTATTGCTAGGTAGTGCCACACTATTTATATTTTCCCATTTGGTTCACTGGATCACGTGATCGAGTTGAGCGTCAGTTGCCGCCGGCTACTTGTGGAGAGCTGACGTGCGCGTGCGATTTTTCATAAAGCGAATAATTTTTAACCCCAGATAAAATGAGTGCAAAAAGAAAGAGCTATTCCATCGAGTACAAAAAGGGAATCGTAGAGGACTCCTGGGACGTTAATCTTGTAACCTTCTGTAAAGAGAAGATGTTGGATCTCCGTATGGTTCGAAAATGGCGAGCAGACTACGATAACCTGTGTCAATTGGTGGGCCAGGGAAATGAGAAGAAACGCAAGGTTGGATCAGGTCGGCAACCGTTCTTTTCTGAGCTGGAGGAAAACATCTTGGAATGGATTGTTGATAGGAAAGCAATGGCTTTGGTTGTGCGGAGAGCTGATATCCAAAAATTTGCCCTCGAAATGGTAATTGCATTTGATATATCCACAGAAGAATTGAAAGCGTCATCACACTGGCTGGATAACTTTCTTCAACGACATGAACTGTCCCTAAGAAGATCAACAACAATGTTCAGACTGGAAGACAATGAAGTTGTTAAACGTGCACTTGCATTTAAGCTTTTTATTGATGGCATCAACTTTTCTAAATACCAACTCTCCAACATGATTGCTATGGATGAAACTGCAGTATTTCTAGGCCAAGGATCTCAAACAACGATTCACCACAAGGGTTCCTCATCAATATACGTTCCTTCTACTGGTTACGAAAGTGCACGTGTTACCTGTATTTTGGCGATTCGTCTGGATGGCAAGAAAGTCTCACCGCTAATCATCACGAAGGGCAGGAAAGACAAGATTGAATGCATTTCAGGAATATATGTAATTGAAAGTGAAAAAGCCTGGTGCACCCAAGCTGTTATAAGAAAGTGGGTTGATTTTATGCTGCCACTTCTGTTTAGGGGTCGCCAAAGAGGTTTACTAATTTGGGATTCAGCCAGTATTCACCGCGCTAAAGACATAAAAAGCTTCCTTGCTGAGAGGAGGATTGATCAAATAATGATTCCAGCGGGAATGACTGCCTATCTCCAGACACTTGATATAGCAATAAACAAGCCATTCAAGGATTATTTGCGCATGGAAGTTAATGAATATATTGAAAAAAGAATGGTGAGTAATCAACGTGGAAATTTTGTGAAGCCTGGCCTACAAGAAGTAGTGAATTGGGTGAAAAATTCATGGGATAAAATAACTGACAGTTGTGTTTCAAATGCACTACGAGCAGGCTACTTAGACAAGAAATACTCATTTAAGGATAGCTATATTGCAGGACATGAGAGATTCGGTCCAATGATTCAACAAGAAATGGATTTGGAGGAAATTCATCATCAGAATTTGATAAGTTATGACGATGTTCCAGAAGAAGATGACATGACTGTATTCGAATAAATTTAAAATAAATGTAAAATTCCTATATACAAATTAATATTAACATAAATGTATAAATCTACTTATTGTACTAGAAAAATAAGCCCTCCCCCGATAATAAGCCCTAGCTCATATTTCGGACCAAAAAAGAAAGTAAGACAGTGTCTTATTTTCGGAAAAAGACGGTATGTCAATATACATATATAATCAATATACGATTATATGTCACCAAAGAGAGATTTATTACTCCTTAGAAATACTTTTTCATTGACGCTTCTGACTTCAGTATATTTATTTTATTTTTTATTTATGGAATACAATAATCAATCAACAAAATTTTGAAATCAAGGTAATAAAAGAAAAAACATTGACATTACAAAATTAAAATGAAGAATATAGAGTAGTAAAGTTTTGTGTATAATCATCTTTTTTGAGCTTTATTAATAAATAATATGTTCATATTATCTACTCTGCATTAAGCTCTTATAAGTAGAAAAAAACGCAATCGATGTTGGGACATTAATTTGTCACTGAAACAAAAAAGAGTAGAGAATTTCAAATGAAAGCTATGAAACATGCCATTTAGTACTGTTTGAATATTATCGAAAGCATTCATGTAGAGAAGACTAGTTACTGCATAGCGTTTTACTTGATAAAAACACAATACCAATTAGAAGAAAAAAGGGGGGCACTTACGATATCTACCTTTGCCTAATTTGGGGGGTCTCTCTGTGCGCAGAAATGGATCCGCAGACTCTGCGCACGAGTCAATAAATATTATAAATTTTTACCTTTTAAATTATGTCAATAAACAAGCATCAACTTCTAGAGAAGCATTTTTTTCTACTTTCAAACCAAATCAACCCATCTATGAATTTGTATTAAAATGCATTAAATAAAACATTTATTGTAAAGTAATTGATTTCAAACAAAAACATTAAACAAAAAAATGTTAATATATAAAGAGTTAATGAGATTGATTGAGTTTTCTTGTTTTTGTATATTGTAATAATTATTTATCTTTTCAAAATAATAAATACCAATTCAGGAAATCATAATGTGATTATAATATTGTTAATATTTATCTTAAATATTTATAAATGCATTGCTAGATTATATAATATGTATTAAATTAAATACTGCATAATATATAATAGATTTGTTCTGCATCAGTATTGAAGGATTCAAAAGTATAGTGCGGACATATAACACATAGTACATAAATAGTAGTAAAATAAATCAATTCAAGACCAATATTGAGCTAAACGGAGGACACTTGAATTAATATTGTATGTTTTGAAATTCTCATATTTATAATAAACATTGATGAATCTTGTTGAATACTGCTGATTTGTTGTAAGAAAGTATTGAATTATTAAATATTTCATAGTTAATGTCTGGTTCTCTAGATGAAAAATGATTATATAGTAAATTTTTATAATAGTTTACAATATATAAACACACCAATAATTGCCAAAGATAAGAAAATTTTCTTCCTCATATCTAAATTAACATCAGTTGCTTCGTATCAACAGATTTTTTTTGCAGTCATTGTGTGCTCAATCTGGGCATTACAAATAACTATGAATAACTATTATATAAAAACTAATATAAAAAAGTTCATATCTTCAAATAATAATATTTTTGTTGAAGTAAAATAGCAAGATGTTATAAACATACAAACACAAGCATCCCATTGTTGTGATTTCTCTATTTATGATTTCCTAGATTTTTTTGTATCTATTTCCACTCCAAATCTGAAGCATATGGATTTTATGGAAGTTTTTTCTACAATATCTGCCAGACAATCAATTGTCCAACCGCCTTTTCCAAAGAAAGTATGGATAAAAATGATAGGGTTGAGAGACAATGAGTGGTTAGTTAGTTGTTTCCACTACACCTTGCTTTCAAAGACTTTTTTTGGGAATCTTTAGTGTGGCTACCTGTGGTTTGATTACAAACACTTGCCATCAAACCACAGGTGAAAAATCAATCGAAAAAAAGCTATTTTTTTACAGGACTTGAACCTGTAAGATCCATATTGGAAGCAAACGGTGTTGATTACTGCACCACAGATGTTGAATCCATTATGAAAATATTGTTTTTCAGTCGAAAATTTACACATTTTTTAATCTTATAAAAAAAGAGCAATCTGGGATACAATTTGTTATAAGTAAACATGGACACTGGAAATTCTAACCTTGAATTAATTAGTGGTGTGTTTATAATTAATTCAAATTTAATACATGAGAACCACCAGTATGTTACTTTTAAACAGATCATCAGATACAATAATATTTTGCGGGAATAAAAGATAAACATTTTAAAAGAATATGCAAATATGCTCGAGGAAAAGCTGTCGTATATATATATATATAATATATATGTATATATAATGTGTATATATAAGCACAAGCTGTAGGGGCTCAAACAAGGATTCACAGAAGAATTTTTCATACATCAAGCACAATTTTACACTCTACAAAAACTGAAAATATTTTGTAATATTCCTACATAAATATTAGGCATTTTGTATCAAAATTGTAAATGATCATGGTTTATTAAAAATAATAAATTTACTAAAAGGCATATTATCAAACGTTAAGGGATTTGCATTTCAATGACAAAATTATTAAATATAAATCTATTGAGCCTTGAATTGTTTTTTCGCAAAATTTTATTTATGTTTGTCAATTTCAACGGGACATAGAATTGGCTATAAATGGATAAAAATCCATTTTACCAAATAGACTAAGAAACCATTATTTTACTCATTGCTAGAGCAGGTAGAATTTTTGTGTGTGTGATAGAATTGAGTTCATTTAAGTAGGATTAGCCAAGGGGCTAAATTCACACTTTGGTTTAATTGGTGGTTATCTGTTATACGTTTTTGTACGGAAATAATCGAAATGAACTTATTAAGACTCCAACGTGTAGTAGCTCTATCAATTAAAATTTTGAACATATAAATAAAACCTGTATAAATAATGAGAAAAAATTACAAAATGCAAAATTTTCATATCTTAATGTTTGTTGTAAAAAAATATTTAAAAGGATATAATACATTGTATTGAGACGATTGTACTATGATTGTTTTGAATGTATGTATTGAAATAAGCTATCTCCTTTTTCGCATCTGATAAATTCATGTTCACCATGAAACTATTGAACATAGTCAATGATTGCAACTTTACTTTAGTATAATTGGATATCTTGAATAATGTGAAATGTATGAATACTCATACAATATTTCTAGGTAGATATCTGTACTATATTTGTAAAGTTATGATGACTATGGTAACATCCACTCCATTAATATTAAGTCAAACAATATTCCTAAATACATCATATTAAAATTAAAACACAACAACACACAGTAAGAAGGGATATAAATACAATTAAATGAATATCTGCATAGGTTTTTTTTTAAACTTCAAAGTGAATAGTGGATGTTTAAGGTACTATATAGTATATTTTTAATATCAAATAATTTGGGAGATAGAGTAAGAGAGTTAATGGCGGCAAGCATTGAATTTCTTCATTCATTAGCACAAATTAAATATTGGCTTTGATAAAAAAAATCCTATTTTCCATTTCCCCTTGTCATACATATAATCATCAGTAAACAAGTCAACTGCAAAAATGCCACTTATTTAAAATATTGATTTTAATTCATAAAAATATGTTATGAAAATTAAACATTCTTCCGTGTGTAAGAATTGTTTGGTGAGATGCTGATATTATTTTCTTTTGAATGTTTATGATAGAGAATGTCTTGAATTTTTGCAAAGTAATGCAAAGGTATATGTTTAAATAGTATTCTAGATAGAATTAAAACATTTGATTTATTTCAAGAGGGGAAACATTTTTAAATTATTTAATTTGATCCAAAACCATGTTCTTGCTTGATAATGAATAAAGAAAAGTATGAGTTGATTGTAAGGTGAACGGATGATAATAGATAATCCTTTTTGTATTTTGTCTACAAACCTACAAGAGAAGTAGTGCTGGATGATGTTTTAAGCACGCTCACTGGCCCTGAATATAGAGAATGCTATTAACGCAATAGTGTGGGTAAAAAAATAAAACCTGATGAATTGGGAAACATGTGCCTAAATATTACAAAACCGAATTCTCACTTTTAAAGCTATTTTTGTAACACCAAAATTGAGTATGATACATTATTTTTAGTTGATTATTTACAACACCAAGGATAATTCTCATGTATTGTATACAGGACATAATATATGTTGCCACCAATAGAAATCTTTGACCGTGATCTGTACATGATTTAAATATCCAACCATATTTTATTATAAAATAAATACAGTTACTGAGTAAATTTAACTAAAGGAGACATCTGCAAAATGTGTTATTTTTATTGTAGATGACTAATATATTGTATAATAAAAATAACTCAACAAAATACTCCCAAGTGTAAGTTTATTCATAGTTTTGTCATTTAATATTTCATTGGTTCTAATTAAAATTATAAATACATATGTGTGCCTAATATCCTCAGCAATAGAGATTTGATTGAACATTAAAAAAATGCAAGTAACTTTGTATCAATATAATAAGCATGTATGTAATTCAGAAGAATAGAATATCATGTCAATTTAGACAACTTTACAGAAGAACATTGGAGCTATTTTTTTTTTTTTTTTTGAGAATTTCAGATGTGTTCTGTGCTTCAATTTTTTTTTTAATGGACAATGTGTCATGGATTACAGATTAATTAGAAAATATAATTCATTTTAAGTTGTTTAATACATGAGAATTATCTCCATTTTTTGGTTAAAGCAAACGTGTTACCTGTATGAGATGTAAAAGTAATAAATGTTAAAATAAATAATTAAGACTCTCTCCAGGGGAATCGTATGACAAAAAGCGATTTTTACATCCGCTTCCACTGTGTAGTACTATAAAAACTCTATATTACCATTTCCATTAAAGATTATAAAAAAAGAAAATTTATGCAACCACCACAATATGTGTACCACCACCAAAATGTTTTGATAATTCTATCACTCAAGGTTGATTAATTTACTGACACATTTTCAAAATTCATATGCTGAAGGATCATTAGCATTGTAAATTTATTTGGGGTGAAAAATATAGGAGTTGTGAAATATTTGAATGATCTAGCTTGCATATTGAAATATGAAAATGTATGGTGTTAACATAATGTGTTTCAATTGATATCAAATCACTTTTTGAAATTAAAATTGTTTTTTACAAATAATAAGTCTCTGTGAATCAACAAGTAAAAATAAAAGGGATTGTATGGATAACCAGTTTCAATTTGTATTGATTTGGTCATAACGGTGGAAAAATGTGTCAAAATATGAACAAGACTAACAACTGTCGTGTATTTCTATTGATTTAATTTTATTTGATATTTTTTTCCTTAAAATATATTCCTAAAAAAATTAATCAAATCAGAATGGATCAAATTAGTTTATAATTATCAATATTGAAATTAAATGAAGCGACATATTTATTGTATGGTGTATTTTGACTGATTTTTAAGATTTTATTTATTTGCTACGTATATGGAAACAAATGCTTGCATTCCTATATATGGATTCACAAAGATTTACTTTGTTTTATTTTTTTTTAAATCATCATAAATATTCTAATAGGTTATAACCTTGAGCGGAGTTTCTGAAATGAGGTCCCCCAGGAGAGAAGTCGCGCGGCGACTGGGCTGCGCCAGGCGCCTGCAAAGCCTTCTGCACCAGCCCAGTCAGGTTCGCCAGCTGCCGCTCCATATGCTCCACACGCATGCGCTGTTGCAAGTCTTCGCTGTGCGCATTTAATCTGCAATTGTCAACATTACACCAATTCAAATTGTGTATTAATGGGTGATATCCAACACGGAGGATTGAAATTAGTATTTGTTTTATAAGTTATGCAATATTATGCTTGCTACTTATTCACGATTTCATTGACACTTTTTTTTCATCATTTCTTCTCATGAAATTTGACAGTAAATTATATGTTGATGGGAATTAACATTAATTAACCCATTTTCACTGTTATAGCAATAATCTATTAGTATTACAACTATTTTTTTAGTTATAATAAGAAAATATTTATAAAACTTTTTTACTGTTAAGCATTGGTGTATTACCGAAAACTGCAGATCAAATTTACAAAAAATATACAAATAACGTTGGATTTACTGTCCTATGGAAAATAAAACATTTGGTTAAGATGAACATTAATTCAAGAAATAATTTTTACTAGATTGATGATATTATGAAATACATACCTCTCACTTTTTAGAAACCTAACGATACCTCTATCACATAACAAAAATAGATAAACAGAACATTTAATGTGTGATTTCATAAAAACTTGGAAGAAATTGATATGTATTGTCAATGAAACAGATTTTTAATACAAACGGAAAAAAAGTTTCAAACATAAAAATTTAAACAGAAATTCATTAATAAAATATTCCCATTTACAGTGGGAATCACAACAATAATAATTTAATCTTATGAAAAAAGATATTGTATGACTGTTCTTTCTCCAAGAGTCTTTTTTTACAAGCCATAAATTTTAGAGATATCAACACAATGCAAAGATAAAATGAGTTTGGAACACCCATTTTAAAATTGCACTGCATAATTTTTATAGCAAAAAACTATAAGAAAAATGTTTTTTCATTTATCATTATACCAATCGTCAACCCCCAAACTATCTTTTCCTTAATATATGTAATAATTATTATCATTTGCCATCTGTTGTCCCGCTCGCTCAGAAGAACTTAGTCGCTACTGCTACCCATTACAAAAATTACTTCAATTGAGTAATTTTGTCAAAGTATACCTATAAACATGTGCAACTCCATTCAATCCGTACTGGAAAAGATGCTGAGACTTCAAACCTGTAAGCGTTATCTTGTTGTAATTTTTTCAGCTGTGAGACTAATGAGACTTCTCGCTGTGTTTGACATTGTTCTTTTTTACTTGGTGTTTAATGTTTCGAATTATACTGACATACTATGACATGTCTATGAAAAGAGTTAAAAATCTAACTGAGAGCCAGAAAATAGTTCAATTCATTCTCACAATCATCATTATCACAAATTTATCATATTTTTAATATAAAAGAGGTAGTTTCCTGTGTTACTTACAGGATTCCCTTGAAAAATAAGAGTCGGAATATAAATAATTGTATATGATTCACAAATGTAAAATGTATTGTGGAAAGAGTAATAAAAAAATGTGTTTTTATTATTTAAAAAAAATGAAAAAGTTAAATGAGCGAAATGACTGTTCAATCATATCTTAATAAACTAGGATAGCGGACCCCGCAAAAAACTTCTAATAAATCTGTATTTTATAATATCTGACAATAAAAGAGCCTATGCTGTATAGAAAAACAGACTGGGTATTGCCAAGATTTATATTTCTCAATGTAACTACACCCTAAAAGTTTGGAAGCCCCTGGAGTGCTTCTGTAATTTAAAATAGTCGCAACAAACGCAAATGAAAAAACATTCTCAAAAAAGAGCTTAAGAAAAACTTTCATTTCAAAACAGTAATTTTAGTCAACAAATAATTTCAACGAAAGTCGCTAGCTCTGCTATCATATTTTATTGTTTTAGTATTTTCCAAAGAATGTAAACCCACAGAACACAGCAAACCACGCAAATGTACTAAAACTTGTAACTAAAATAACAAAAATAGCAATAAAACGATAATCTTTTCAAATACAAACATGTGTATAAGCGCGCTAATGAATATTTCTCTTGCATCAGTTGACAGATGTTAATAAAAAAATTATATTATGGACTAACCTATTTCCATCATAAGTTGCTCCTCTGACAGCTGGTCGTGGCCCAGAAGGAATTTTCACACTGTACAATGAGTATTGGTCATCCATCATGGAAGGATCTCTGAAAAATTGAACCGATTAAATCAATAAACATTGAAAACTGTAAGAGTTATTTTGTAAATTATTTGATTGGAGATGGTTACACAAATTATCATCAATTATAATTGTATACTAAATAGCGCATAATAACTGACAAAGCTATATGCTTATTGAATTTGTGACAGTACTTAGTTTCCAGCAGTGACGTAGTATCTTCATGATCATGCACAGTACAGTTGAATGTTTAAGAATTATAGGATTTCCATAGATAATCCTTAACAAACGAAGAAATTCAACAACTGACAATACAACAGATGAGCGAAAAAGATAAAAGTAAGAAGATTATGTCGAAGAGAAAATCTTAACCTCAGAGTTATCATTTCAATGTATTGGTGAATTCTCATTAATATGCATTGATGATTTTTTTTCTGAAAATAAATAAAACAAACACTGGAAAAATCTTTGTATTAAAACAATGAGATACTGGAAGAAAAAACTTCGAAGGGCCCTGGATAAATTTAACATTTGAATATATGTAAAACATAGAGAACTCCACTATACATGTGGGCACTGAGTTAAAATTTTTGTTATGCGATTCCTTTATGAAATGATTCGCAAATTGCGAATCTGTTTTTATATAATTAAATGATCTTATATATTCTCCTTAGCTCTAGTCGATATACTCCTGTCCGTCCAATTTATATGGATAAACACTAGCCACAGGACATCTTGTAAATACCGCTTATGTCAAGTTTATTAATTTTGTGTTTACTATTTTTAAGATGTGTACCTAAATTGTTATTGACTTTAAATGCAACACTTATCGAATTTTAAATTTTGTGGTAAATTTTTTCACTAATAAGTAATTGATTGAAAGAAGCGTTTCTCTTGTATTGTGTTTTCTAGGGTGATTTCATTGTTTTTATGCTATATATTGGTTATTCAATAAAATATTAGATGCATAAAAAGATTTGTATTTGAACATAATTCTACACTTGAAATATCGAAGATTTCAACAAATTTTTAAGATAAATGTTAGAAATAGTGAGCATTATGGCCATATGGTTTTTATTTATTAAAATAAGCTAAAAATTCTTGACTGATTCTGTTTAATCCTCAAGAATTGGAAGTATAACAAATTTATCCAAAAAAATTCAACCAAAGAACATAAAATTTTAAAGCATAGAAAAATCAAGTTGTTTTATAAATGAAAAATATGACACGTAATTTGATTTGACATTACATTCAGGTATGATTTTACAACAGCTAAATAATATCTATAAACAAATACAGTACCCAGACTCTTCATCAATAACGGGTGTCATCCCACCCCTTGGTGGACCAACATACTGTGTGTAATACGGCTCTTCATATGCTCCTCTGGAACCACGTTCAGGAGATGACATATATCCATCATTGTGTATACGATCAGCTGAAATTGTAAAATTAAAATATGATTTATAAGAAACTAATCATCTATTGAGATAATGTGAATAAAAATAATTGAAGACAGTATATTTTCAGAACAGGCATAAAGATAAAAATGTAAAACATTTTTAAAAACAATATTTTAATTCTATTATATTAAATATTTTTTATTTTGAAGATTGAATATAAGTAACAGATTACATTAATAGAAAGAGCAATACTGAAGCTTATATACGCTAATGAAATCGGTGAAAATATTATTTGATTTAATAAAATACAGCTCAATAAAATGCTGAAAATACTCAATATCAATTTTATCTAAATTGTCTGAGATGACAACTATTAAGTCTTGGTCCACTTTCATACTATCCATTAATATATTGTATGATCTGGACTAAACTCAGTTAATAAAAATCTTTTGAAATACCTTACAAATAAAAATCAAGACATTTTGTAAATTCTATATAGCTGAGTTTTATTAAGAGCACTAATGTTAATGAGTGCAAATTTTCAAAATCAGTTTTTTTTAATTATAGATGTCAGTAGTGAAGTATTCGTTTTCAATTTGTATTTTTAAAAATATCACTGATTCTTTTCATTTCATACAGATAGATGTCACCTAAAATATATTTTATATTTCCGAATTATTCCACAAGGTGACAAAAAATTATATTATGATATTTTCGAAATATAATATTGAATTTTGGAAAGAAACTAGTCTGAAATTGACGTTTTATGCGAGAGATTTATTAATAAGCAATATATAAATTGTTTTATAACAAGTAAGGCAATCATGCATATTACATAAATATACCACAATCCAAGAAGTGCAAGTCACTGCTAGGTCCTTAGTGCTGATTTTTGCTCAAGCAAAAATAACAATGAGTTTGAGGATCTTCGAAATACTGCAAATGCTTGTAAGTCTACCTCATTATTAGTTATGCTTTGCTGAAAATTGGTACTTAAAGCCTTGTAATGCTTGGATCGCAATAGACCTTTTGAATGGGGATTAAAACATTGGTTAGTAGCACAATCAATTCAAAATAAGCTTTTCGTTTTCAAACATATATTTCCTTAAAATAAATAATGGTGAATGGTAATCTGTGGTGGATAGCAATACAAGGTATGTAAGACCCTTTTTATAATTCTTCTTGTTGCAATTATATTTGCGTTGAGAAATATTAAAATATGACATTTTTATTTATACTCATACTACTTGTAAATTTTAAATAAAATAATGGTTACTTAGAAATTTTTAAAAATGAATTTCGATGAAATCTTTTCAATAAATATTTGGTATTCTTCCATTAATGTTGTCAAGCGGTGTTATGTTATATAATATAACCGAAGTTTTACAGTTTTACAAGAAAAAAATTTTAAAACAATCAATAAAAAAAATATTTGCTCACAATAAGATTTTGCATACTTGAATTTCTATTCACCTAAAGGAAACAAAACACACAAATCATGCATTGCTATGGATATTAAAGTGTTTTGTAAGGATGATATTTTTTTAGAAAATAATTCAACTAATTATAATGGATGGAAGTATGGCAAAAAAGGGTTGAAAAATGTATTTTTTTAAAGGTTTTGAAAAACTCTAAGAAAAAAACAATGTAAGCTTTCGAAGATAACAAAACTACTAAGTAAAACACATTTTTCGTTGACTTACAATAATATCACATTCTGTAAAGTATGATATCGACTGAAGTTGGAATTTTAATATCGAATTTGAATTGTTGAAACTATGTACGATTTTACATGTTTTGTTACTAACGGACTCGGGTTTTTTCTTCAGGCATTCTATCACACGGAAGCAACAGAACTGGGATGCAACCGTGTTATAGAATGCCTGAAAATGCCTAACGGCGAAACCCGAATCGTCAGTGACAAGAAATGTGGAATCATACATAATTTCAAGAATTCGAAATTAGTATCAAATTTAATTGTTAAAGCACACTCAATCATTAAGTTCAGACAAAAAGTCTTAAAATGATTTTATTAGGTGTACCCATAAGTAATGTCGTTTTTTTCGATATGCTATCTTTAAAATAGTCTCCTTTAGTCTGTTGGGCAGTATATATTTACGGTGACATATTGGATGTCAGGAAATGCCAACTATGAAAAAACAAAATCTGATGATTTGTGTTTGAAAAACGAGCCTCGAAGTGGACAAACCATCCAGGCGGGCGGAGCAGCCGTGAAGTCTGCAATCGAAGATGACCCGATGCTGATCAATGATAATATATCGGAAAAGGTCGGTACATCCTGGTCCAGTACTCAGAGGATCCTTAAAAAGGTGTGCAAGATTCAAAAAGAAGGTGTTTGGGTCCCACACACATTGACCGGCTGCAATATGGCTCAACGTCACAGCATCAGCATTTTATTGCAAGAAAAAGATCTTTTAAGACCATGGTTAAGCAATGGTTAGTACGAAGAAAAAAGACTCTTTCAACCCCTAAACCGTTATTGCATTCTAAAAAATTGTTATTGTGTGTATAGTGGGATTCGAAAGGAATCGTTTACTTCGAACTACTGACACTAAGTCTGACAGTATCGGCAGAGTTATACTGTCAACAGTTGGATAGATTGAATGAAGCATTTCGCCAAAAGAGGCCAGCTTTTGTGAATAGACGTACCATTACTCTTTAGCACGATAATGCGTGACCTCATGTTGTGAAATGAGAAAAACTTGGTGGGCATCTAGGGTGGGTCACCCTGTTGCATCCTCTATACTCTTCAGATCTCGCACCTTTTCACCTATTTCGTTTTATGGAACATTTTCTAAGAGATCAAAATTTCAATTCCTTAGAAGAGATGAATACATCCATTTTAGACTATTTTCTGTCAAAATCCGCTGAATTTTAAAAGAAGGGCGTAAGTGATTGGAAAGAAATGTGACAGAAGGTTATAGATAATGGGGGGCATTATTTTGTACAAGAAAAGTTAAATGAATTATATAAAAAAAAAAATTGAATTTCATTGAAAAAAAACGACATTACTTATGAGTACCCCTAATATTTTGTATAAGCCGAGTTTTTCTTAGCCATTGCGAGATAAAAAAACTATTTGAGAGTTGTATTTTATTTAAAATAAAATTTGCTAGCAGCACATCCACATCACGTGGTGAAAAATAGTATTTGAAAATTAGGATGTTTTAGGTACAGAAACATCATTGAGGATGTGATGTTCTAATAAAAGTTATATTAAACTTTGTCTATGTTATCACTTTTGATTGCTTAATCCTTACTATTTTTAGTATTACAATAAAATTTGTAATTGCACTGGTAGTGAAGATCCGATATAAAAAAAAAGTGGAAAAAATCAGAATGGTCCAAAATGATTCTGATGTTCTATCGAACATTCAAAGTCAAAAACATTTTCATTTGACTGATCTAAGCCTGAATAATTAACTATTATATTATATGAATGCGATTACTTTAGTGAACTTTTATTGATAAATTAAAAAATATCTGATTGATAACAAAAAATATTATTATCAAGCATTAATGAAATTATAACTGAAATAACTACGTCATAATTGCACAATGAAACAGTTGTCCTATCAATCTGTTCAGTCTATTCTTTAAACTATTATTGAAATCAAGAAGATCCTTTCAATTTTTGCCGATTTCCCTACTACATTATACAAAAAAAATGTTTTTCTTGCTGTTATTCTATACCTGGAAGACTGTACAGCTGATCTGGTGCTCTCATAGAATCGACAGGAGGAGTAAAAGGGAAACATCTTTCAGAGCCTCCACGAATGATTGAAGTTGCACTCCCGTACGCCCTTAACGGTTTTGGAGGGGCACCTAAGACAATATCAGCGATTTAGGCATCGCAAATTTACATTATTCACCGTTTTGTTAGTCGAATTAATATATACAAACAATATGCACCCATAAGAAAATACATAAATAAAACCAACAATACTAGATCCACTAATGTAGTACCATTTATTACCCTTAATACATAAATAAAATTCATTACTTCGTTATCCCATTTGGTAAATTACTAAATGTGGCAAGTGTTTCTACTTTTCGAAAATCATCATCAAACTAACTGATCGCAAGGTGTTTTTATTTGTAGACTAAATAACAAAATGTACCATAAAGTTAATAGCACTCCAAAAGGAATGAAACAATTATAAATTTTTATTTTATATTCAAAATGAACTTCAATTAAGGTACCGTCGAGTGCATGGACCGTTTATGAGGGAATATGCTATATTTGTCACTTTTTGGAAAATAAGATATAAAGCAATTATTCTGACAAAAGAATATTTATTCCATCAATTATTTTTTTAGTATAATTAAGGTTTTTTATATGTTGCAAAGTTGCGCATTTAATAATGTCGAACGAAATATAGATAATAGAGTAATATTTATTATTTGCCTTCACAAAAAACTGCTATTGTAAGGACAGTAATTATAATGAATAAGAAAAAGAAACTGTATCAAGAACGGACGCGATGAAAGCAGTTTTGTAAGAAAAACTGTAAAATGTATTCCGAAGAGTTTCACGACTAGACTTGATAAAAGATCATAATTTCTTGGAAAGAATAAACTGATGATGAAAATTATCTTAGAATAGAAGTAAGAAAGCCATCTCTCTAATGCATCCCGTTTTTACTCCAAAGGACTAGAGTCGTCTTAATTATAAGGTATACATTATTATTAGGAATATAGCAGAAGATATACTTTATATATCCCCCAATACAGCACTGCTAGTAATCAGCCCAGTGAAGTGAAGGATGAAAAAAAATCATTCGATTCGAAAAAAAGAAAAAGTAAATATTTTTTCAAATCACATTAAGCACACTGTATAATTTGATTACGACATAAAACTATCAATTCCATAAAATTATTTCATACACTACATCGTCATGAGTATTTGTATAACACTGATAAAGGTAACCAACCAAAAAGTATTGTTTAAAAATGTTAATACAACACTGCATGCTTTTTTGAATAAGACTAAATTTCTTCGATAAAATATGTGCTGAATACTTAATTAAACAAATAATCTGTCTAAGTGTTTTATAATGCAATGATCAGTGCCAATAATTGTATGTAAAAAAGAAGGATATATGGTCTAAGTATAATCTTATTTTTCGGATGTGTCAAATAGTTTATGTATATGATCGGAACCGATTTTATTACAACAAAAACATTTTCAACTGATACACAAAATATGAAAGGGAAAGCTGGTGAAAGGATTTCTAATGTACCTACATGAAGTTTTATACAGTGAATAAAATAAATTTCAAAATGACAGACATAAATATAGAACGCCACTGAAAAACCAATAATATATTGACATATGCTGTGAGAAAACATTTTAAGCTTGTGGGCCTTATTAGAGAAGAACCGAAAACTGAAACAGTTAATAAATTATTTTTTTACTACTACGAAGTAATTAACTGTTTCGTTTTTTCCAATAAAAAATTCCGAAAAGTGTATACAAAAAAATCACTAAGCCCAATGTATTATATAAGTATCTATTCGTAAGTTTTATTAGTAATTGCGTTGCTGTATGTAGATATTTTTGAAATTAAAAATTGATGTTAGTTAATGTATCGAAATGAAATTTTATAGCTGCTTCTTAAAGAAATGCCTACTATATAATTACTGTAGAACTGAATATAAATATATGTTTTAAGTTTGATCAAATTAAATTGATCTAAGATTAGCAGAATTAAATGAAGGTATTAACGAAGATTTCGATGAAAAAAGAAAGAAATCATCCATATAAACTCATTTCGATGGTTAAATAAAATTAATAAACATGGATGGCACTTAAACACATTTAAATTATATCTTTTGATATTTTCAACACTGAGTGAAATATTCTCACGATTCTAATAATTTATTTGACACTTCGATAGCTCAAAATCGATAAAACTATATTCTATGCAATCACAATTACAAATATATTGAGATTAATATTTACCACTACCCGGAAGCGACTTGATCCTGTCTGCCGGTATTGGTGGACCACTGGCAGGAGAGTAGGCCCTCATCAGCGATCCTCCACGGGGAAGAGTACTAGGTGCTCCAGATCCCATGTAATATGCCGGAGGCTTAGCATTCACCTGCAGAAAAAGATAATAAATATCACATTAATAAAATAATAGAATATTAACTTTGAATCTTATCCATAATTTACGGCAATTACTAATTATAGCACCAACTTGGAGACTTATTATCACGCTATATTTAAGAAATAAAACATTCTTCAAAAATTTATTATATTTCCTAAGCAATTTACAACGTTATTTAAAGTCAATATTTCTGCGCAATATATACAGGTAAATAAGTAAAGCGAAAGTTTCTACGAGCAATCTATACAATTACAATAATTTTCTCGGATAAAGAACAATCGAGATAACTATAAACTTGTGTAAGTGGTTTCGTGGTTTTATTTAAATACAATAAGTACAACTTGTAAAGGTAAATGTATAACTATTTTAGCTGAACAATCCAAATTTGTTCACGATTTTATTTTTGAAGAAACCGAAAGAATTGCAAACATTACAGTTATCTTCCAACCAAATTATTCAGAGCAAAAACTTTAAATAAAATAATAATTAATTTTGATCGCTGGAAAAACTTACAGGTCACCTCTTCGAGAGATAGAAATAAGTTTTATTTTTCTAAGAATATGTAATAGTCGTTAAAGTATATCTCGCTTGGAGAAACAGAATGATGGTCTTAAGTTGCAATGTAAAACTTACTTTGTGGGGATAATAATAAATACTCCTTTAGTATACTAACAAATATGTTTCTGAAACAGTATATGTAATGAGTCTCATATTTCGAAATAGTATCTATCTTAAATGCAAAAGTGTACGATAGAAAATTTTAAAACAAGCCGCAATCACTCAATGATAAAATTTGTAACTTCTACGTGGAACCCTTTCTGTGAATTATAACATTTACATTCAAAATGATATTCCGAAAAATCTAACAGGAAAAACAGCTTCATTGCCAGAATTTGAGTTTGTATAATTTGATAGATTTTCAAATAATTTTCGTTGCCATTTTTTTATATTAAGGCAGATAAATTTTCAGTGGCTGATCATAAAGCTGAGTGTTAAAGGCATATGATTGTAGTTGGTTCTATTTGGTTGAGGGTTCAATACTCTGAGCGGTCACTTTTATAAAACGAATCATTATGATATTGTCAACTTAAAGAATGAAGAAAAGTTCTACATCACAGCTTATGTTTCATTGCCTAGAAGATGTTTTCACATCACCTTTTTTATTAAGCTGTCGATACTGGCGTAATACATTCCTGGCAGTAATATTGTGCAGCAATGATGAAAAATATGTGAATGAAAATAATTTATAATTAGCCTATAAGTCCTTTCAGTAACAACAAATCATGAAATCAAAAAAAATTCAAATACTAGCCCTTTGCACTCGAATGCCGCCATAGAGGCAGCATTGTAAGTTTATCTTATTACTCGGATGCCGCCGTAGTGGCGGCATGTTTATAAAGTATTTTTTTGTATATTTTTAGCATTTTTTATATGTCGATTTCAACTAGATCACAATAACAGATTAGGGAGTCATTTTCTGATAAAAAACATAGTCGGCTTGCGTAATATCAATAAGTGTTGTCATCGAAATGCATGGTGGATCCCGAGTGCGTACTTCAACTGTTCCTACAGAAGACCGTCTTGCAGATAAATTACATAGATTACGTTCACGGACTAAGAAGGGCTGTGCAGTATGTTCAAATATAAAAATTTCTGGCGGGAGATCGGAAACACGGCTGTTTTGCGAGACCTGCGGAAATAAGCCAGGATTACATGTGAGCGATTGCTTTGTGAAATACCATAAAATGAAGAATTACAAATAAAATAAAAATATGTACATTATATCCATTATATATCTATTTTACATAAAAAATTAAAAAAAAGTTTTTTTTTTAATTTTATATATTTTTTTTATTACTTTGATTCATGTAGCGAATACGATTTTCGCAAAAAAAAACGCGTCGAGTTGCTGGTAGGCACATACGAAAAAGTGCTCGAGTGGAAAAGGCTAGTATTCTCAACCGAGCCTTTAGTTGCGCGAGCGTGCGTATCTAATTGTTTGGTTGTAAATTAATTTTCACCACTACTTTTTCACTGCTTAAAGTCAAATTATATTTATAAAGATGGAGTTTCTGGAGACGAATAATAAATTGCTTCTGTTACTTTATGTTTAGTTGCCAGCAGGCTGAGTCAGTTGTGATGTGTCTCTTAAAATATTAAATAACTATACCAAGTATTAGAAAACGTTATAAACAGTTTCAACTTAAAAATTTGGTTTTGAGAATGTTCAGATCAAAAGCGTGTAATATGATATATTGCGATTTAATTAAATACCGGTAAAACTTTTTCAACGAGTAACCTTCCTGGTATAAACAATACAGTCAACATCAATTTTAACTATCAAAAGTTTATTAAAACTAGTGAGAAATGTTTTTGAAGTATTTTATGTTACTTCGTTTCGAAAAAAGAACCAAATATTTAGTGAAAATATTAAATATGACGTCTATACTATTGTAAAGATTCTAATTTTTAACACGTTTTTTTTCAATATACATATATTGCAGTGAAACCAAATCGTATTGAACTATAATTAATTTAAGCCCATTAATTAAATAATGATTTTATATATCAAAAATAGTTATTGTTTTTGCACCGTATTGATAATTTTGTCAAGTGTGACTATAGTAGAATGTGAACATATAGTTACGACTCAAAAAGCCTATCATAATGTGCATAAGGTTATTATGACCCAGAAGGGATACATTCAGGTAATAAATAATTCGCCAATTAAATAACAAAATAATTCAATCACCAACGCAAATAAATTATTTTGCTCTACATGCGAATAAATAAAAGCAACCGTAAAATTACGGGATATTTTTATGTGTAATCGTATATTATAAGCTTTTCAAATGAAAATATTTAATAATTATACATCACAAAATATATTATACACAATAAAATGTTATAAAAAAATCATATGAAATACAAATAGAATAAAGTTCATAATTGCATAATTTGCTATCTTTGGCGGTTTCTTGCACACCAATCATAATTATAGCGTGCCTTTTATAATTTTAATGATTTTTTAATTCTCACACAGCTTCTGGGCGTCTTATATTGCGAAAATATACGAAATTCAATTGTACACTTATTATACTATTAGTTGGCTCAGTGAGTAATATATATTTTCAAACATATACATTGCCTAATATTCATATTGTGTTCGAATGGCGTGTTACGTAAAAAAATAAACTAATTTGCTGTGATTCACAATTCTTCAAAAGTAATATTTCTTTTATGGCGGAAACTGTGCAGAATATTACATGTTGCGAAAATTTGCTTCATCACTGAAAATTTTCTGATGACCTGAAATAAACATTGACGTATTTTTTATATGCACAACAATAATAAACATAATATCATAGTAACTAACACTGGCAAAAGAATTGTGCCAGAAACTGTTTTTAATAAATTCATGTTGAAATATTGTTAGTCAATCACGGAGAATCGCAAAAATAATAATTGCTGAGATATATATACATGAAAATCTAGTCATAACTTTTTTTTATTGCACTAACCAAACGACGTATGAAGATATATTTTACGCTAAATATGACAAAAAATCGATTAACTCAAATTGACATTTTTTTTCATTTAAACTAATGTGATTAAATTGGTAAAAATATGTATCAAAAGCTATAAAGCTAATTATTCAATTAAATAAATAGTCAATTAACCGTTTTTCCCAATGTCCATTTATGGATTCAAATGTAGACTTTAGTACGTACATAGCTAAAAAGCATTTATATGCATTTTTCAATAATAACCACGCTGTGGTTATTTGTAAAGGAAACTATTCCAGACAAATTTAATTAAAATAAACAAAGCATAGAGACTGCCCTAAGCGTTCCTGGAACGGGATTTACTTTCGTCTTTTAGCATTCGTCTATATTGAAATATAATATAATCCAATCAAGATATTTAACGTTTTGGAAAACTTCATTTTAAGTCCGTCGCTTGCAGATACTGTAAATTTTGCTCGCTCAATATTTTCTCTGTTTACAGTTTCTGAGGTACAAAGTGGATATACCTCCATTAAGCAGATTCACATTTTGTATGTGGCTGAAAAGCATCAATTTTACGCACGCCCATCCCATCGTAAGCTACTCACGTAAGTTTAATTAGACCGTACCAATTGTTTAACAAATTATTTCTTCGAAAATAGTTGTTCCATAAACGTACTTTACATAAGGAATATTTCTTTATAATCCACTTTCTCTCTTATCTGCACATTTTTCATTCTTCTTAATATTAAAATTCCCACAACAAACGTTTTAACCAATTCGTTAACAGACTTATTGAATTGTATATGAAGTTAAAAATAAATTTAAGAACTCTCAGTTGTTGAAGGAGTGCTGAAAAATATGATGTTATACTAAATTTGAATTGTTGAGACGTTTTTCGTAAACAATTTAAATTTGATATTGAAATTAAATAAAGAACTTTCGGTCGATAAATAAATGATATAAAATTATTATTAATATCGAGATTGTCCTCCTATAATATATATTGTTTTATTCGACATTTTTTAATAACTTAATTATTTAAAAAAAAAACACATTCTTACTTAACTGGTAATTAAAAGCATTTTTTGCATCAGAATACTATGAAAAAAAATCTGGTAACATTGCTAATTAAGGAAAATGACTGAGTAAAATGGGTGTAAGTCAAATGAATGAATGCCGACACTGATAAGTTGGTTATGAAGATTAATGGATACTGTAAGATTGAATAGCTACAAATTGGCAGGTTAATTCCTTGGTGTGACAAAGGCACATACAATCTATCGCAGAATGATTTGACGAAATAATTTAAGTTTTGTCATTTTTTTTTCTATTTTCACTAATTATATAAGACAGCAGTGAAAACCTTAAAACTGAAAGGTGATATTCTGATTTATTTTTCATGAGGTCGATTTAAGATACATTAATATTTTTTTTCAAAGTACATGAAAGGGATCGACTACTGCGCGCATGGATTAGTCCAGGGGGGAAATGGTTGAAGGTTCGCATTCTAGAGCAGGAGCTTCCAGCGGTGAAAGTAGACTTGAGAGAGTTCAAATGGACACATGTTTGTCTGTCATGGCACGCTGGAGATGCTTCATGGCAAGCATACATAGATGGAAGACTCCATGGGCAAGGAACACATGAAAAGGTATTTTTTATAAAATATTTTAAGCTCAGCAGGATTTTCATTAAAAAAATGAGATTATAAAATTTTTATATTATCAAAAGAAAGATTTTTTCATCTCAAAGCGAATGCTCCAAAGATTACAGAAGGTGGAAGTCAGAAAGTGTAATACCGGGAGAATACAGTAGACACTGCAAAACTTCGAAACAAGCTCCCTGATTTTTTCCTGTGTGATCCGTATCCGTACTGCGAGTGGTCGCTCGCTGCTCGAGTGGTGTTTGGAGCAATTCGCGCGGAACTCAGACTTCTTGCTTGTGCCTTTTTCAAATGCATTTGTGATGATCTTTTACGGTTTTCCATAGGGAGCCAAGTTCCGTTGACGACTCTTTTATCGTTTTTCGAGGATCTGCTACCACCATCGATTTTAATACATCATGCCTTCCTGATTCCGGGAAGCTTTTCAACCGTCTATTACTACATTAAAAAAAATAAACCATCTATGGCATTTTTGAAGTTGTAACACATCTCCATATATTTCGTAGATGGTCTGCGTGGCTTCTTTTGCTTTTATTACTTTATCAAATAAGAAAAGCAAACAAAATCGCAGATGTGTCTCGCTGATTTTTGGCACTGACATTTTTTCTAGTGAGTAAAAAAAAGTTTTTTAAATAAAAATAGTAATAACTAATGAGTTTCAAAAAAATTACACGCTCACTTATTAACGCTTACGGACGGCATCCGGCGGTAGACTTATTTCAATCCACACCTTTAAAAACACTTTCCGATTTACCGAATAGGTTAAAATTTAAAGAATTGACAGATAACATCATACTCAAAAGACTTCAATTATTAATATTGCACTCCGTTGAATTCATATTAATGTTTTTACTCCCCCAAAAATTAAGGATTCATTTTAAATCTCACCGAAAATATTATTAAGAGATAAAAGCCATTTACTACCCAAGGCAATCAATTTAACATGGTATATGAAAGTGTTTTAAGTTACTAACAAAATTTCGAGAAGTATACATCCTGCCATGTATTATTCCACTGGTAAAAATACTTCTTCATTAAAGCGAAACTTTTGACATAATAATAAACTGTAAAATATCTAAAAATGATTTATACTTCGGTAAATACATGCTATACAGTTTTTGTGAAATTTTTAATACAGTTGATGTTGGGGTACTGTTGCAGCTATTCGATAATGCAATAATAGTGCCTCCACTATCGTCTTTACTTTCATCGGAAATCGTATCGCTCAAAATATGTCTGAAAGTCATTATTAATACCATGCACTGACATAATGTCATTAATTAATGGAATGGCTGACAAACGTAGTACTTTCTAACATAACGATGTCGCCGAATATCAACCAAGTGAAATTGTTATTTATCAATCCAGATAACAAATGTTAATTCAATTTGACACCAAGCTAACCGGATCAAAGTTAACCACAGGATGAATTTTGCTAAAATCTCTGCGTGCTTCCTAAAAAGTTTAATCTTATCGCATCAAATTTAATTCTCTCGCTAGATTTTGTCGTGACTCAAACACATAAAAACGTTCAATTATACATGGTGGTGATAAACCTTTCCTTCCAAACTGGATCGGTCGCCGTTTTATTTGTCAGCTTTTAAAGCGCTTTCCATATCTATAATACATCTATTTACGAAATACTGGAGTATCTTTGTCGGATATGTATACAATAAACATAAGCATAAAATTAGAATTTAAATTTCTTTTCAATACTAAGTTTGTTTGTATTATATAGTAAGCATGAAAAGGATATTTTAACTCATACATGAGAATTTAACAGTGTAAATATAATTTAATAATATAAAGAACAGGACTGGTTTCACACTTGATCATATGGTACCTATAAATTATTTTATTATGTCTTGAACCGTTAGTTTTTATACGTGACAATCATTAACTTTTATAGCCTTGTTATCAATTGATAATAATGATAATATTGGTAATGCTTACGATGAACGAACCCGGTATTGATATGCATGTAATAAAATTGCATAAATTATTCTAAGCATTGTCTTTTATTTATTTAAATATAATGCCTTTTCGAAAAAATTAACGGAACACTTAAATATCATATCTTAGTTCTCTGCAATAACAAACTGATGTCTCATTGCTGCTAACAATAAATACGTTTAAGCAGCGATCGCCAACTGGTATTTCGTGGAACCTGAATACTATGATACATTCTTATACATTCTTAGATAAAAACCTGTTAGCGGCCGCAAAGTCCGAAAGGCTTTTCTAACGATAATAAAAGCTAATAAGCCATGCGTAGTTTTGTAACAACTAATTAATTTCATTGAATAAGGTTACTATTTTTTTTTCCAGTTGCGAGATATAATAATACCAGGCGGAGGAGATTTCGTGGTTGGGCAAGAATATACGGATTTCGATAAAGGTAATTAATGATTTATG
Organism: Himalopsyche japonica; assembly: GCA_028555115.1. Classification (NCBI taxonomy): domain Eukaryota; kingdom Metazoa; phylum Arthropoda; class Insecta; order Trichoptera; family Rhyacophilidae; genus Himalopsyche; species Himalopsyche japonica. The sequence continues at coordinate 163,759 of JAHFWJ010000091.1, read as the reverse complement.
TCATAATAAGATATTTTGCAACAGTATACTGAATTTCCTCGATTTTAAGACGCCATTGATTAATATATACTCCAATAGTCTCCGGGATTTTCCTCCAAGCAGGTGACATCTATTCTGCAATTTTCGATTGGTTCACCACGACTGCGGAGTATTAAAGTGGTTGTAACATACCATCGATTATAATACGTACCGCAAATTGAGAGACACTAAAATAGGAAAAAACATATGTCTTATTTGTTTAGTAAGTACGGTAAATATACAACAACATGTTATAAACGTGAAAACCTTGATTTCTCGCCCTCGTGAATTAAAATTTAAAAAATGTAACGATAGCAAAATTATATCGAAAAGATTCAAGAAAAACCGCAATTTAAACCAGATTATATAAACGAAAACACAACTGGGGCTCCATTAATAAATGTCAAAATCTAAGTGTTATGACTTTTAATCGAGACATTTTTTTACTTTCACTTAGTTTTTTTATGCATCATTTATATATCGTTCACTCTTATACGACGGTATACAACCGGCATATTATAATTTCTATTAGTTCCAACATGATAATACCTAAATTAATTCTTACGATACACATAACTTATATTTATAATTTAGTCAGGTGATATGATAATCGCCACAATGAGACGAGTGTTATTAACCAAGTTAACTTTCTAAATAATCACGGATACTTTATAATTTGAGTAAGAAATGTTGATTAAATAATTCGATCGGCTTTTTAAAACTGTAGCCGTTCGGATTATATTTTCTATTCCGGTTAATGTCTGATAAACCACACATGAGGGATTGCAATACTGGACTAATACAACATAATAGTTATGTATCGGTATTGTAAACATCAACCGATATTACACATGTCAGCAAAACGATCCTTTAAATCTTCATAAAATTTCAAATTTACTGTTAGATAATGAAACTTCATATTCATAAAATACGCCAAAGAATCACATTCATAACAAACATCAGTTAATTTTTTTTTTTTTTTAATGAATGACTTAAAACGGATATGTCACCAAAACTGGTATATGTTAAGATTTTCGATCTTACAAGTATGGATTCAGAAAAACCCCCTCAGATAAATGTATATTTTAAATACAATCGTAAAACAAATGTATATGTTCTGCCAATAAATTTATAAAAAGGAATATTTTTTGATTTTAAAAACATTTCAATACAGAAATACCAGCATTTTGCAAATTTTAAATATTGTAATGCAGTCATAATACCGGGATACCGGTTTCGATAATACCAGTATCGCAATACCTACCGCACATGATATATTCCGTGGATTGAAAATTTCTTTTTTCTTGACCAAATATAGAAGTCTACATTATAAAACGATTACACGTTCAAATCTTGATTTTTTACATATGAAAATGAAAAACGCCCAAGTATATGTTGTGTTAATTTTACATCAAATTTAACTAATTATAATATTACAGTAATTCAGCTTGCTATAAAACTATAATACTGATAACGACTCACTTAAACAAGGTGTTGGAAGTAGCAGTTTCCATTTATTAAATAAATGCATACGCATTATTTTTCCAATACACCAATACTCTTGAACAAAAATACTATAATTAATGCTTAGAATCATAGAAAAAATATTTTCTCACCTCTCAAGATAATATTTCAAGGGTGAACTAATGAAAACGCTGTGTCTTCAAAATGCCCCAGTTAATATTGCCTCGTAAACACCAGTCAAGTTTGATCAGAATTCTTCCTTTTGTAGGCATTATATTTTTTGCAACGAAGTCGTTATTCGATGTAAGTGGCAATATCTCAACTTAGGTAGCATTTAAATTCATAAATATAACTTATAAATTCTAAAAGATATTTTTCAAACATGACCATGAACAATATCGCTCAATATATGGGTATTTTAAACAAATGAAAAACACAATAGTAAATGGATGTAACATAAATGAATGACTTATTAGAGAGTATTTAATACATATAGATTTTTGCCGAAAATAAGAATTCATTTTTTTCATCAGATAAAATTAAAAACTCGTTCAACGTATTTTAGAAATACTAATACAATGAGGAACAAAAATAACACATTATGTTGTATTCATCAAGTATTTACATATGTATTGATTATTTTTGATACGTATTCGATTAACTTCATAGTTATATAAAGTAAAAATGTATCATAACGACTTATTCTTAAATAATTGAATTACCACGTATACAATCAACCACTTAGACGCCAATGGACGTGAGTGCAAGTACGCAAACGCCACCACGAAAGCATTAATCTATATCTATGGATTTTTTTTTTATATAAATTTAAATCAGAGACATCTTTGAAATGTTATTTGATTAACAGAATTTAAAAATTTTGAACCATTTCACCATTTCCATTTGAGTGCAACAGCTGTCACACGTCTATACCATTATATATATTTTTAATCAATTATTTTTTGTGATAGCACATTAAGTATTAACACGTAAAATCTATATATCACATCAAAGGTGTTGCGCGATACCTTCATAAAAGTGACAAAGTCCATAAATATTATTATGTTTACTTAAAAATAATATATTTGTGTGGCATTACTGAAAAAAAGAGCTTGAGTAATTGATATTTTTTTCACTTTTCGACAAAAACTAACAAAAACAGTGTATTAAATGATTTTCCGTGTATGTATTGTTGCATTTTCATAAACAAATGAGTTGAAACGATGGCCTCCAAAGTGTTATGAAACACGCAGATAAAAACCATCGTAAAGCAAAAAATTATCATATCCGTAAAAGTGTCGTTTAAAACTATCAAAGCAAAATTACTTGAATACTTCGAAAATAATTCACTTTCACTCTGAATAAATATGTTAGAGAAATAATTTATTTACCAATAACAATTAAAACTCAGTTACTTTAGTAATTAATTGACACATAATACTGTAACGGTTGAATAGTAAACTGCTTATCAAAGTCCGAGAAGAATGTTTATGAGACAAATAAAAGTATACGGAAGTTAGTACTTAGTATAATATTGGTTGAATATGTTGTTTATTGAAATTCTGGAGGAAAAATATACAATTAACATGGAATGAAATGTAATATTAAACGCATAATATGGCACGGCAGAATCAATTTTAAAAATATGAATGAATAAGAAAAAAACCGCTCGAAAAAAATAAATGATATATTTTATATGGATAGAATAGAATATTTTAAAACATGTATTTGACACTATTCAGAAAAGTGGTGTAATTAAAATGTTAAAAATTTATTCAACGCTTAATGATTTAACATAAAATCACACCAGCGAAGGTTTTTGCAAATCCAATGTATAAAATATATTGTACTATTTAAACAATATTTTTATGTTGTTTTAGGATTGGACGACGGCATTGAGGGGGAAATTTTTGGATTCAATATGGTATTATCATCGACTACAGAAGCAGCCAATCATAACTATTACCAAGAATCTCGAAAACATTTTCATTCGGTTTCACCAAACGATGAAGACGATAATTACCAATCGGAATATATTCGTTTTGCCGATCTGCCAGATGAATCTGACCGGGTCAAAGAAGCCGATTTAAAAAACGTTAAAACTGAACGTACGCAGACATTTGATTCAAATCCGCGGCACGAAGAGCAAAAAAAGGTCGACACAAAAAATTTGAGAATCGTCACTGACGACTTTTACAAAGTAGACGTTGATTACGTCGCCCGAAAACCAAACAAAGCGAGAGACGGCGAAAGAACTAACGACCACACCCTAGAAATTGAATATTTTTCGAAAGCACCCAAAACATTCTTGCCGAATCTAAAATCTCCTTTTAAACAGATATACGAAAAACCAGATAATGAATACTTAAGAGATTCTTCTCCGGGTGAAATGCTACGCCCTCCGAATCCGGCGGCTGTTTTTCCATTTTGGCAACACATTAATAAGCTGGGAAAAGAAGGTAAATTTAAAATTGTTGAAGATGCAAATTTATATCAAGATGGTATTATAGAAAATCACCCATTGCCGCTGACAAATTTACCAATATACGAAACACCTCCGGCCCTTCCTGTTTACAACAGCCCAGAACCGGAAACTCCAAGTTACGAAGTGAAATATGCCCAAGAAAATTTTAAAGGCAACGAGTGGTATGACCAAAATGATTATTTTCCTAAAGAACTTTTAAGACATTCAAAAGCTCGAAAGCCTACCAGTCATCATCATAAGCCTCATCACCATAGCAAAACTAAACCGAAAAACAAGTACCACAATCATCATAACCATCACCAAAGTCATCAGTCACATCACAAGCATAAGTCCTCTTATAATTCTCACATTGATACTTCCGAATTATTTCCCTACCCGAGTGAAAAAGAACAAGTATACATATCTACAAATTCAGATGTTCCTATGGAAAAAAGAAAATACGATGTGAAGAACAATCACAACGTATTTAAGCGAGATGCCAGTAACGGCGAGAAGAATATACAAATATTAAATCCGGAATCGGTCATAGTTTTTCCTAACAAAAACGAAGTTGTAAATGTGGAAGTTTTTCCGCGGGCTGGAGAATTTCCTTCTATGAATTATGACACGAACCGCGACGAAGATTTTCCAAAAAATGAAAAGAACTATATGACTGTTGTCTTGACTCTTGAGAATCAAAACAGATTAAAGAATCATAGATTGAACCCATCTATTAATCAAACTTATTTTGACTCCCAAAGTTCAAATACTCACGACGATTACTCAATCAACCAAAATTTGCAAAATCGACATAAAATTCAGAATAATGAATTCGACAAAGCTTTACAAACACCCAGTTATGAAGTTTTGTATTCTCAGAACTATTATACCGGCAATAAAAATACTAGATTTACGCCATCAAATTACCAAAGCGGTATAACAAAGGAGTCTGAATTTGACGACCTTAAATTGGATAAGAATGCTCAAAATTCTGGCGTTTTGGATAATAGTGGAGGATATAACCATTTTATTCTAAATAAAAAAGTTTTATATGATAATCCAATATATTCGCACGTAGAAAACGCTTTTGATATCGCTAAGAACAATAAGGAAAGTACCCCAGCAAGAAATATAGGACACAATTTTGAATCGTTACGAATTAAAAATAAAAACGGTGTCATCAATCCGTACAGTTTGTTTACGAACAATCAAAACAAACGCATAGAACCAACGCTCGTTAAAAGATATCCTGAAAATATTCACGACAAAATAAACGGTCCGTCAGATTTCAAGCCATATTCAAGTTCAACGGAAGCGACAAAGAAAAATGAACATGCGCAATTTGGGAAGCCTGTGAAGTTGGGAAACGCCCTAAACGAGATACAAATTTTTCGTCAACACGGGAACGACCGTGTTACAAGCTTCGTTAACAGCAACGACCGCGTTCCAGACATTCACAAATACAGGTCTGATATAGATGAGCGGGATGATGTCCAGCGACCCGCAATTACACACGCCAGCATCAAAAATGATGGCATTTACGTTTTCAACGACCTAAATGTTAACAATCACAAAATTTTTGATCGACTGCAAAGGAAGTCCAGTAAAAACCTGGTTCCGCCGCCGCCGCTATCCGCTGGAAGAAAGCTCGTTGAATTAAGTTACCGGAAATGTTTATTAGGCCGAGGCTCCCCGCTTGCCTCAGACCCTTCGAGTTTAATTAGCTGGACATTCACGCCTGTGAGAGTATTCGGAGGAGCTATTTTAAAACACGCCCATCATTCCTGCGGCTCATTTTAAGATAAATAATATTATTTGTTCATACGAATATTTGACCAATCAAAAACAATTGAGAACGTATTACAATACACACTTAAAAAGACAAATCTCAATATAGTAATTATAATACCTTTAAAGGTGTTAACTGTCACTTCTTGATGGAAAGGCATGATATTTTAAATAATAAAAACACATTTTTTTAGTACTTATTTCCACAATATATTTTTTTGATCAGGACCGGTTTCGCTCCTGATTTCACTGATCAGTTGATAATGCTCGCGATGAGCGAAACCGGTCCTGATCAAAAAAATATATTGTGGAAATAAGTACTAAAAAAATGTGTTTTTATTATTGAAAAAAAAAAAAGTAATTATAATAATAAAAAATATGAAACGGATAGTAATTAAACACTAAGTATGATATTTTAAAATCATTTCAATGTATCTCGCAAGCCGCATTTCTTCAGAATAAGTATACTTTGACGAATGTGTTAATTAGTTGTTAATGTTAACATGCAGCTTTGAAATTAAAATTTAATATGTTGATTGTATGAAACAAAATCTGTAAGTATTATATATTAAATAAGCTATAAAATACTTATAAATTTGAAGATTTTAAATTGTGTATATATAGCAAAATAGTACCAAACAAATTGAGAAGGCAAACCTTGCAAAGCAACATTGAAAATTGTCACGATGAATATTCAGCATTCCAAATCAGTAAAGTGTCCAGGAAACACATAGATTCGATTAAATCTGAACTATCTACAAGGACAAACACCTTCGGAAAACAATTTCAACGAAAAGGCAATTACTGATTGTCGTCATCGCACGACAGCCTTCATTTAAACTACCGGAACACGTCCGCTTGCAAAGCTCTGTGATTCATTTGCAAAGAACTTGATTAACAATCAATAGGTATGACAATCTCATTTTCAAATATGTGTAGTGTAGAAAAAGTACACACATGCTTAAGAACAGTTATAAAATTAAACTCTGCCGAATATTGTGTATGTATTAACAGATTGCCTATGTCAATTTTATGATGATATTGAATTACATCACACACATATCTAACATAATTTTTATTTTTTGGATATCAAATTGATGGAGCGTTAGGATCTTTGACACACATCTTATGTAATAATGTGTATGATAGTATATCAATAAATATTGAGAATATAAGATTAAAATTGAAAAACTCATTTATTCTACGTGGTGTATAAGTTAATATATTGATTGAATTGGCATTTACTTGGTAGAACCCATTATAAGACGGTGAAAAAATAGTTCTAACAATGGCGTGAGCCGAAATAGCTATCAACTATATGTTATAAAAAAAAATTGTAGAACTAAATTACACAATTTTTTATCGTGTTATTAGTTAACATATGAAATAAATATTTAGCTTTTTTTTAGATTGAAGGTTCTTCTAAATAAAAGTAGTTTAGTTTATTAAAACACTAATTGTAATGGTAATAATAATATATATATATAAATAAAGTTCTACAGAGTTACCGTAGGTAACATAACATAAAAAAAAGAGAATTTATTTAATATCTTCTATTTTGTAAGTCATCGTACATTTAGCACGCAATAAAAAGTTGAACAACATGTGTCAAAAAAAAAAAAAAAACACGTAATTCAATGAGGGGCGGCGCCTGCGTTTCTCAAAAACGATTGCTATCAATTCATGATTGATAAATTGAATTACCACGTAGTATAAATTATTAAAAAAATGTCTTCAAAAAACAGGTAGATCGACGGACATGCAAGCTGGTAGCGCAAAATCGAATCAGCGTGGTGCGACGGCAAGATCACCATTCAACAGCAAATGCTTCGTAAGATTATTTTCTTAATTATTTTTTTCGTTTTTTGAGAATGATAAGAAAATTTCATACATAATAGAGATAAAAAAAAAATAAAGCAAAATAGCTATACTTTCCCTTATAAAAGATATATGCGTTATATTGTATCACTTTAACACACAGATTTATTAAAAAATACAATAAAAAAAACATTCGATTTTCTTTGAAAACATGTTTCTGATTTTTATAAAAAAGTGTTTCTTAGACATATAGTATTTTAATTTATAATTAACTCTCATCCATTCAGGTATTTTACCAAAACGATATGTCATTAAAAATGGCTTTCATGAAAAAAATACCAGGCACAACATACAATTTAATTGTCAACCAACAATCGAAGTATACATCTGCGGATCCATTGTAATTTCAAACAAATACAATGCCTGCGCAGAAGGTTTAATGTATGCAGGACTCGTTGTGATATTTTCCTCACTCAATTATGCAAAGGATTCTCACAGAAGAAAAAAACAGGAAAATACGTTGTCTGCGCCTTCTCGCAAACATCAGCTCTTTAGAATAAAAAAACTTTCTCTTAACAATTTAAATTTAGTCGCATAAGAACTTTTATTTTTATGAAAGGAATACTAAATTAATCAAGTAATAATTTACTTGTAAATATAATGAGAATTGTTAATCTTGCATGAACGCCATGGTTCAAAAATTACATATACAGCATAGGCTACAATTCGATTTATCGATCCGCTTAACAAATGATACATAACAAATTCCACGTTGGAACACATAGTACTCCATAAAACAAAAAAATAATTTATTCATTGAATCAATATTTATTCTGATTTATACAAAAAAAAGCACTGGTGCGTATATTTACGCCTGATACGGTTAAAACAATTTTGGTATTTTCACTTAATATGAATTATTACTATTTATAATATGCTACGAAAGTAACTGTTATAATCATGTACTCGCACAATTTTCATTTGAAGATAAATTAACAATTAAACACAGAACGATATTAGCGACATGCTTTTATTTATTTATTGACAGTCGTAATATATATATATTATATTGTACATGACAGGTTTCCTTATAACAGATGTTTTATTGTTATAACGACTCTTACAACGCATCCTTCATTGAACATTAGACCATAATGAAATGAGTTGTGTATGTGAGTAAGCACGTATGCATTTTAGCGCAGTTGTAATTCATCATGCAGAAAAGGACGTAACTAAGTTAGCTTTTGTCAAAACATTTAACGAACTGTATAGATGGCTCTGTATAAAAATTACATTAATTAAACACTTCTGACTAATGAATAGCTGTGACGCGACGATTCGCTGTCCGGAACACGCAGTGGGAATAAACTCTCCTACGATGAGCCGTATAATGAGTACCACAAAATTGGCATTTTAAAGGAGCGGAAAATACTTTATATACGGAAAATGTTTTATATACGGTTCAATAATGCCACCCGCAGGGTTATTGCGTCGATTATAAAATAAATTGAAATTAATTGTGCGTCGAAAAATTCTGATTTCAGCCTTTAGCTCAGGAAATTCAAGCAAAAATTCAGATTTTTAATAATCGATATACTAGAATTATACGATCGGTCTATGTAATGATTTGAAAAATTTCTTACCCTAAAGTTGGAAATACTCTCTTATGATATTATAGGTCTGCACCATAAACACATTGTAATTGTATATCAAAACTCTAGACAATAGACTAAAATTCAATGAGCACACCGCGATTAAAAAACGTCAAGCTTATGGTGTAAAAGCTAGACTAAACTTTATGCTCAATGTGAAGAGCAAGCTTACTCTCAAAAGCAAGCTGCTCCTCTATACAGCTATAACTCGGCCAATTATGGTGTACGCTACTCCAGTGTGGGCTTATGCTCACCAGAAGCATCTGAAGACACTTCAAATTATTCAAAATAAATCATTGCGACAAATTTGTAATGCCCCGTGGTACGTTCGCATTCGCTGTTACATAAAGACTTAAAAATGCCTACAATTCGAGAGTTCGTTCGTGAAATGTCTCGAAACTTTCACAGCGATATAGGCAAACATTACAAGCCTACAATTTCTTATCTACATAATTATGATGAGACAGTACCGAGTAATCGTCTAAGGCCAAGAGCGGTTCTGTTCGATGACCCGCCATAGGTTTGTTGTTACAGATCTTAATCCCAACATGGACAACCTCGGCATCTGAAAATGACTTTCCTATTTTATTTCCTTACGTATTGTATATGCATGCGTGTGGCTGTGTGTGTGCCTGTATGCACACGTATGCGTGAGTGAATATAATACGTATGGTGTTCACGTGAGCTGCACTCATTGTGGGTTCCACGGCTCTGCGACCTAATATTGTCAACACAATAATTATAACAAAATTAAATCTATATATGAGAGATGGAGGAGACCTGAAGAGCTCTGATGCTGACGAATCATAGATCTTGGCGCTCCATGAATTTGATATCCCAAAAAAAAAGTATATCAAAATTTGACAATAAAAAAGGCAAATATCAAGTTTTGTAGTAGGAATACCCAGGAAGCGATGCCAATTTGCGTATATTTAATTCATTTTTTTTTCAGTATGTATTTTAAAAGTTAACTGCGATATCCTATATTATCATAAAACTAAAATGAATGAAATGTCTATACTTATGAATTAGCAACACTATCTGGAAAAACACGCTTTTAAATCGATAATAATGATAATGCTCTCAATGACTTTTCTTTATTTATAGTCCTGATCTTGATAATTTTAAATAGTAAAAGTGTTACCAAACCATATGTTTTATTTTTTTAAATAAAATACCTGTCCAACAAGATATAATGTGTATCAGCTAAACATCTACTATCAAAATAAATTACTACTGCATCAAACACCCAACCCCCTGATACATTTATACCAATGACATAAAGTAAAAAAATATATATACATATTTATAATAATCATCATGGGTTTACAAGGTTTCCCCTTTTTTATTTTTATTTTTTATTTAAGATAGCATGAAATAATAATCAAGAAACTCTAAAATCAGTCTATATAATAATTATATTCATTCAAATTCTCATTAACATCTTTATATTCTAAGACTAACCGAATGCATAATCGACAGGTTTTTTTATAATTTATCTATAGACATAAACAAGTTTTGCTTACAAAAAAAAAAGCCTGGATGGTCACTATCATTTTATTCAATGGCATTATATCAATTATATAAAGCATATAAATTATAGTCTAAACCACTTTCCTTTATGTATGGCAAGTATTGATGTTTTTAGGTTGATTCAAAATAATAATTTGTCAAATCAAACATACAGGCTTAGCATTAGTATGAATAAACTTTTAAAATAAAAATTATATGATTATTTATATTTTTATAAATAACAGCACAAGAAACTCATAGGACATGTTTTTTATTTTTTTTTTAATTTGACTAAATTGTTTGATTAAACTAGATAATTATTACTTCATATACATTTTTTTCTACAGGAAACATTGTGTACTTTCAATATTACGAGAAATATAATTTCCATCTGTAGATACAATCATATAAATTACCCATAGTTACTAAGATGTTGTGCTGTACTATAATATCTAAAACTAAAAAATATTGTCAACAAAATGTTAAACATATCGTCATAATAAGTTTGAGTCTAAGGAAAAATCTTCGATTTCTAAAAATCAATTTGAAAAATATCACAAAATAGGCGTTCCTAGCGTTGTCCTAATTAAAATGACAGTAAATCAACGAATTGGCAACACTCGCAACAGCGTGGGGAGACTGGGTAAATTAACGCGATGTAAAAAAATGCTTTTTTCGTACACATTTTAAATATGTACAATTCTTGTCATGTGGATTGATTATCTATGTTCACTTAATCAGTGATACAACGTGACGTAATCGCAATCAGCGGACCAGGTGTCGTGATTTCGCGGACACCATATACAGTAATGAATTTGTAGATCGAAAGTATTTTATTCGACATTTGGGCGGAGCGATTTGAGTATGAAATATTACATGATAATTTCTATCCGTTCACTATTGCTAACATACTAGTAGCGAAATCTGTAGCATTTGCGCTATCAAAATGTTATAAGGAAACCCACCTGTCCAAAATTAGCATCAACAAAACAAATGTGTCAACAAGATAAAATAAAGCAAAATAACAATTTTAAGCCACGTACGATTCAAATACGTAATGTATGAATTCTCAATACAATATATACGGTTTTACACTTACGTAACTCAGGCGCTATTGACCTGTGTTTATACTTTCAAACAACAACTCACTGACATGAAAAAATTCCAAAACTTTTTCTCGTTTTAAGTCATACAAACCTTCCAAATGACACCTGCTTGATAATTCGCCGCGACGTCTAGAATATACTAAGGATATAATTAGTCCATTGTTATAAATAAGGAATATGGACCATTTTAGGATTAGATAATTTTACAGCAATTAAAAAAAACAACATAGGTTTTTGATACAAAATATTCAATCAATTGATGAAAGTTTTCTTTTGAATATTTGAACCAATCCCATTATGATGACAGTCCAAACAATATAACTGACAGGCAACTAACTAACGATTAGTTCTCGTTAAACAACAACGTCTGGAATATTTCACTAGAAGTCTAGATGAACATTAGGGGACAGAAACAGTTTAATATAATATGTATTTGAATAAATTAACGCTCATATATCATAAACCTCCCGTGCTTAAGAATAATTATAGATTATTTTAATCATAATAAAGGTAAATTGGACACAACAAGGTGAAAAAATAGCAATGTATTTTAGTTCTACAAAATTTTGTAGAACTAAAATACATTGCTATTTTTTCACCGTGTTATAATGGAGTTCTACCAAGTGAATGCCAATTCAATCAACATACAGTAAATTGGACAGATTGTAACGATAATTGATTTAAAAAAAAAATTCTTGACGTTGCGTTTTTTTATATTTCGACAAGCATATTATGTTGAAATTCATATCCTTTTGACGATAATAAGTAAATCCATGAAAAAACCAATGTCGAATTCTCGAGTGCTCAACTGAGTGTACAAGAGGCTCATCCACTGTGACAACTCGGCTACGGACATGATTATTCTCTCGTTTTATTATCAGCGCCCGCTTTATTTTTTGCGTGATGTAAATAGAAAGAACTGTTTAAATTATCGCCTTGGGGGTATTTCACATGTGAGAATTAAATATAATTTAAAACAGCAAAAAGCGTTTCAACTCTTTATAAAGATTGAAAGAAATAGCTTTTTGTTTGTGTACGTAACATTTTCATTATTGTCATGTTGAGTTTATTTGTTTTTTTATACTATTTGTTTACGTGCATAAAGTTGTTGCGATTTCTTATGATTTATAAATATAATGCAATAGCAAGCTGGTTGCAAAATAATCATACTATTATGTCAATAAAGATTGTAACGGTATATTAGCAAAACAATATTCAGAATCAATATATTTATATATAATGAATGGAAAGTTTACGTAAAAAAAAACCAGTTTACAATACCAAGGGAAAATTCTGAACAAGCTAGAATGAGAATCTTTCATTCAACACTTCAAATACATTCTTGAAAATATCATTGAAATGAAATAATTATTTTTAATTCTTTGATTTTAATACTCAATCAATTGTATAATATTGTGTTATGAGATCAAAAGTCATTATTCTATTTTATAAGAAAATTATGTACAAGGTCAAGTGTTATTCGGGGGATATAAAACAATGAGTCGCACTAAGGGTGGTAAATATTTTTATATCCTTAAAATAATCATTGATTACAATTTAAAATGTAAATGAATCCTCAATTATATTGGGATATGTGGTATGCAATGACAATAGTGTTTTTATCGGTATATATTGGAAAATAAAATATTGTGAAAATCACATATGTTATACGCAAAATATTACAGAATTCTTTAATATGACCACTCAATAATCCAAGGATTTGAAACAATATTAACCATAGTGTGAGTAAGAGCAATATATAAAGTCAAATGTATCAAAGTACAGTGTGTTCACACGAAAGGGTTATTACTCTGTTAGTCGCCATTTTGGTTACTATGAATTATGACAGCCGTAAGTATTGACGGGGTAAAGAAATACAAATACATTGTACTATCAATTATTGCAACGAAAATAATGTGTCACCATGTATTCTTTAATGAATGACTTTGAAGAAACTCTAAGAAAGTCTGTTATGGGAAATAAAAAAACGTTCAAATTAATCAACGACCACCAATGTATCCATTAAAAGTGAAAATATAGTGCGCTATGTGGTCTCTAGGAATCATCACGTAAACGTTACGGTAACTGTTTGAATTTGAGAATGTTATCATAACATGATTGAAAACTCTTTAACACAAGATTTGGATGCTTTGGAGTCGATTAACATGTGGTATATAACCAGTGGCGGCTCGTCCATACGCACTGCGGAACTGTAGCACCCCCAAGCGAATCGAGGAAAATGTAATATTATAATATACAAATTTATATATGAAAATATCAATGTATTGAAAGCGTGTATTAAGCTCACCCACGCACCAATATATCAAATAATTATTATACACCATGGTAATGATATTGTACAGTACCGTTTTCAATGGAATATGTTAGATTGGTCAAAAGAAGGGTGCTGGGAGGAGGTTTGCACCTAGAAGCTTGGTCCGGTACCGCCACTTCGATAGTATCTTACACTTTCTATAACATAATCATATTGTATTAAGAGAATTATACTGAAATTAAAATTCAAATAATGTTTGATTTTAATAATTTTGATAATAATAGTAAATTAAAATCAAATAAACATTTTTTTTTTTGATCAACCGCAGCGCCCCTAGATATCTTATCCACGAGCCGCCACTGTATATAACATTAACGTTGAACAAGACATCTGCGGCTTTACATACATCGAATTACCGAGAAAATTGTTTACACAACAAATTATTTCAAGTTTTGTTCAACAAATTGTTAAAAAGCATATCTATACCTTAATAACCCTTATCAATGAAAATCGGCCGATTGAGGGCGATTATATTAAATTATGTCATTTCATTACAGCATTGAATGATAAATCTCGTCAAAATGTGTCCCATTTAACCGTTAATTAACTCTCAAATGACTGTATCGATAGCCAGAAAACATAATTAACGATACAATCTGTAATAATTACATGTGAACCATGCTATTATCAGCATAATTTTGCACCACAATAATCGATTATATTTCATAGAAAGTATAACGAAGAGATTAGCAAAAAAAAATGATTTCAACTATTACGTAATAACTGAACAATAAATAATTTGAAAATGAAATAACTTTTTGCAAAACTCCGAAACCGGTGATGGCTGGCAACACGCTTCTCAAGTTCTCTCAGAAGATAGAAATATAGGTAAAGTTAATTACTTTTAATGTATTAACGTCACTTCTTGATCAATTAAAAACAAATTTTAGTGCAATTTTTACAATACATTTAAAAAAGTTAAGTCAATTATTTATTACTTGCACAAAAACTGCAAAACTTGTTTCTCTTCTAAGTTTAAAAGCTCTCTATGTTTTTTGCACAAAGTTATCGCTGAGAGGCGTTGAGTATGAATTTTAAATATAATTTATAAGCAGATCGAAAACAATTATTTTCGTAGTAATAGATAATGACTGGTAAAACCTCTCAATCGATAATAATATTTATATATTTACATCAATACATTCTGCATAGCTAATTAAGAAAGTTTCTTTGGTTTTTTCAATGGCCTGCTATAGTAAAAAAAATATTTCGTGAATAAAACCAGCAGAAATAAAGTATCCATCAATTAAGCGTCGGGCTATTTTTACAAATACAAATAATTGTTAAATGGCGAATATTCAACAAAATTATGCATTCATCAGTATGCTATATCAGAAACATGAAAATCATCAATTTTCACATAACTATATCATTTTTTTTTGATGTGCGTTAAGCACAAATTTTCATCGCTGTGGCATTTAATTCTTTTTGCTACTTTTTAATTTCATTTTTATACGACCGCGTAATGTTTGGACCGAAAAATCGTCAAAAACTCCACAGTATTTTTGTCAGTGCTCAATGTCAAATAATACAAAGAATTAAAGAATCTGGAAATCAGAGATATTTTTTATCTTTCGCGCATAACTAAGTTTTCAATTATCGACAGATTAATTCTAAAACAGTTTTAACGATCAACTATACAATATATATCAAACATAATAAAATATTAAATTATTGGCAGCGAAGATATAAAATTAACGGAAAAATATACACTTAGGAATTTTCAAAATATTCAAAGCGACATTTAGGTATATATTATATATAAAAAAAATGTGAATGGTGAAAAAATAAATTAAAACCGAAGAAAAAAACATTGCAACAACTTTGAAATTATAGTCATGAATTACATGTATGTATTACACGTAATGTGCGCAGAATCAAATCAATCAAAATGTATATGAATTGTAAGCAAGTATCCGGGATTTCGAATCCGAGTGCCTGGAGTGTGATTAAAATTTGGACTACAAAACGACGATTGAAACCAATTATTTTGAAATCGAATGTCGATTGTTGTATAATTGCGATTGTTGCTCTCAGTATTATTGTTACACAAAATCAAAACCAAAATCAACGTCAATAGACATTTCGAGTAGTGTGTATTAGCTTTAATTGGTTAATCGAGTTGCATCTGGCGTAGTAATTTATTTGAGAGCTGGACAGTGGTATAAATTAAAAATTGGCACCAATATATTTTATAAATTCACGAATTTTGATATAATAAGTTATTTTTGGGGGCATTCCATACAATATAAAACCAACGAATGATGTTTTGTAATCATATTTAATAAATTTATCAGTATTTCTATAAATTTCCATTTATTGAAAAGAAAGTTGTAAATAATATCGATTTACTTATGTAAAAATTATTTTTTTTAAGTTTTCCGAGTTTCATTTTGGCCATTAACGTAATTTAACGGTGTGTTTTCTCTTTATCGCGTAGTGAATGCTTTAACAATTGCCAAAACATCGACGAAGTTAAAATGACTGGCGGCGAAACAAAAACCATGTTTATAATAATTGAAGTAATCTTTTTCTTTTCGTTACTATGATATAAAACCTAAATAATGATAAACATGTTTTTTTTCTTCACATAATAGACATACCACGTAGACTGGTATGTAGTCAATAGGTAACATTGTTACTTCATTAAAACGCGATTCTTCCATATCTTATAATGATCTAAATACTCCCTGAAGCTATCTGCTACAAGTTAATGCGAATATTATGTAAAATAAAAATTATAGCCTTCGAAAAATCCATTCATGATTTCTTAAGCAATTGACACAAAAGGTCACCATTATCAATGAGTAAACATCGACGAAGTTTCAATTAAGCAGGTTGTAAAGAAAATAAGCTTCGAGTAGAGATCTATAATCATGATATTACTCAACGTCTAATTGATGTTTTTGTCTGTGCCCCAAATTGTTCTTTATCTAACTGGTTTTATTCACAATGTACTTAAAATATATTTTACTCATTGAAAGTAATCTTACATGAGATATAAATATGCCAAAAGTTCAATATAATACTTAGAAATCAATTCTGAATTGTATATTAAATTTAAAATGCAGAGAAGGAATTGTGTTTTTGTAATATGTTATAATTAACATATCAGATTTACAAAATTTTACAAACAAATTTATGAAACTATTGCAAAGTAACATCATATTTAACAAGCCAATTACAAAAAAAGGATATAAGCAAACGAGTATCTTGTCCAATTACTCAATCTGAAAGTAAAGTTTGATGGAAAACAAATATCATTAACCCAACCTCCGGTAGAATATTTCATTAAAACATACCTACATTATAAATTACTACACGACACTAAATAAATATCAGAATACAAAGAAAAAATATTCCAGAAAGTACACTCGTGACCTACCCTAGAAGACGGCAAGCTTAAGTAAAAAAAAATATTTTGACTTTAATTTCATGGAATCATTGTGTACTCAAAGTCAACAAACATGTGGCGTATTCATTTATACTAACTTTTAATAAAGTATAATAATATAATATTCGCATACAATTATCCGCTTAAAGTTGACCGCTGAGCCAACAATTATAATATTAAGAGTTACTTTAATTATTATAAGAACGCCAACATATAATATTTTAACAATCAGAAGCAATGTGATAAGTTTGATTGAATCATGAGATGTAGTTTATGCTTATTTAAATTATTGTTGATTTTAGAAAATAAAGAAAAATAACATCATTAAGTAGAATTCTAAAGAGCGAAACTTTTTACCGAGGGTCATCGAGATTCGGATACGTTACTTTACTTCATTAATGACACAATCTCTTTCAACAAGTGGAAACAACAGATAAAAAAATATATATAAAAGCTTGAATTTGATGGGAAATAAACATAATATCTGGCTTAAATCTAGAATACGATAGTAAATCACTAAGCCCTACGTAATCTCGCCACCGACGAAATGCGCACAGCCAAAGTGGAACAGGATATGTCGGCTCGATTATCTCACCGCTCCGAAAGTAAGACAATCAATGACAAGACAATAATCTAAAGGTCCAAATAATGATACACGTGTGTGGGTTTACGAGTTTACAACCAGACCAAACAGCGAAATACGTTACGCAACTTGCTCTCGAAATGATACATGGAAAGTGCCCGAAAGTTGCTAGCGATAAAGAAGGGAGGGAGCAACAGTTTGCCCTCATCCTCTCGAATCTCGACAATGTACCACCGGTCAAACAAGATTATTTTGAAAACATGATTTTTTTACAGGCACATAATCACAGCTGCAATAGTTATAACGCCGCCAAGCGATGACTTGTTACGCCCTGTCACCATAATCATAAAATATATTCAAAAGATTGGGGAAATGTAGCAGTGGAGCATTATTATTAAACCGTTGAGTAGTGATTAATTTTTTTACGAAATAAGTTTTTTGGTCTATTTTAAATATTTTTTTTTACACTTAATATAAAATTATGTGGTTTTTTGTGGTTCAATCTAGAAAGAATTATTATTATTTTATCGCGTAGTAAATAAAGTTGTACAATTGAGAAATGCATAGTAATAAATGTAAATAAATTTATTCACTATGAATTTTCTAGAAACAATTACTTAAGTTTGACCCTAAAAAAATAATTGACCTCTGAGTAAACATAGTTAGGTATTGACACTAATTCCTAGAAAGAAAGCGGTTGAACAGACAGTAAATTTTATAATACATGATTAAAAGTGTAATTTCTTTGAATTTTTTTTCGTACAATTCTTTTATCAATTTGAAAAAAATAAAAAATGTAAGCCCGACTGCTTAAAATTATTGACAGATATGTGCAGCATGAATATCTGAAGAAATTATAATTATTCAACAAAAAATACGGAACTTGCAGTTGAAAGACATCACAATATTTGGACGTACATGTACGGTCATACTTCTCAAAGGGTTAAAATTACTTTCGGGTTTAATTGACACCCCTTGTCTGCATTATTGTGTAGTATCATTTAAGCAATTATTCAAAATCAAAACCAACAATAACAATTTTAATAAAATTATTATGAAAAAAAATCTTCATAAAAATATATTTTTTAATACAAGGTTACATTATAATTTGGGTCAGTTGTGAAGGATAGAACAACAATTTAGGTTATGAAGTACACTATGAATTAGTAGTAAATTTCGTATACTTATTTTCTATTGGTATATACTGTTTTATAAGCAAAATATCGACGTGAAAATGTCTATATCTTTAGGATTTCGTGAATTGTTTTTTAAGATGTAACTACAATACTAACAAATGTCGACTAAGTGAAAATAAGAAGAATGTGTTATGTTACTATAAAAATATACCACGTATAGAATCGGTTGTAATTACTATTGAATATAACATAAAACATCAAATAATCACGTCTTATTCACATTATATGTAATTTTTAACCAATTAGAAATATAACATGTGATAAAAAAACGTAATGAAAGAAAATTCTTGGATTTGTTTTTACCGCAATACGTCAGTATTGTGTGCGTTTGTTGAGCATTCATATAATTCAACGTTGATTTTTATTCATGAGGAAAATAGCAACAAATCTTTATAACTTGACTAATATGTAATTCATACGTAAATATGAATGGTCACCACACATAGTTAATAATACCGGACAAGTCAATAACCGTATCAATTTGAATTAAATTCATGCATACATTGTTCAAGAGAGTGACTTCGATTTTGTTGATTTATGTTTTCTTTCACTGAAGAAAAACTTTCGACTGCGGTCGGTCGTTCACGTAACTAAAAACATAACACCAATACATATTCACAGCAGAACGTGTGTGTTTTTGACCAACTCAACGAAACCGGTTCAATTAAATCACGTCGATTTTTAATAATCTCGCGGCTTGTATCCGGCAATATCGAACGGTATTTCATTGTCACACACTGTCATGTAAAAACACACACATCATAATGATAATAACTCAAATGCTCAATGTTTTTATTCAAGAAACCTCTACTTAATATTACCTACATCTTTTTTTGGTTTATATTTATTACCTTAATACATAAGTAGCGTTTCCAAGAATAAAGATAAAAGTGTGATAACTAACAAAACAGTCATGTATTATATACCTGTCGTTTTTATTTATAGCTTTTAATATGACACCTACAATAAGCAAAAAAGTAAAAAAATATCTCAATTTATGGTCATGACACATACGTGTGAAATGAAAATATCACAATGCGATAATTCAATGTGGGAAAACTTTCACATTTGGCAGTTTGAATTCATGATTTTTAAATAAACGATTTCACTTCAATAAAAAAGCTATGGTAAATGATGTATTAATGTAATGTCGGAAACTTCACTGTGCTGGAGTAAATGTCCTCAAATCACGAAGAGAAGAAAGTTTATAAGGGCTCAAAAACTGATCAATGGAAAGAAACTGAATAACAGAAACTGAAAATCAGTAATTTTTTTTATATAACTTAACTATTCACAGTATATAAAAGAAATAATTCTATTGTTTTTAAACATTTTGTTTTTGACATTAAACCGGGCACGCCGTTGTAATATTTAAATATTGTTTTCATGTCTATGTGGTTTTAAGCCCACATTTTCAATAATCCAATCGAAGCTTTTCTTTTGTTATTTTAGTGCACCCACCAATCACAACTCAAAAAATAATAGAATGTCAATCAAGCAAAACCTCATGTTTGTGTTTTGTGATAAACCAACTCGTTAAAGCATGCCATAAACAGTTTTCCCAAAACATGTGTAGATAAATTGTTATAAAACTTTAATACGGATTTTTTTTCAAATTTCAATCAATTCTCTACTCAGATGTTCCTGCAAATTCTCACGTTGAAACATTATGACATTGCACGAAAGCAAATAAAGCGCTTTGTTTTTATTCATTTTTAGTCTGTATAAATAATGATCTGCATCATCGTGTCTATTGTTTATTCAGGTGGCCGACTGACAATTCCGTGTACCGATTTCTGAATTGGTTTGTACAAGCCCTCGCAAAAATTAAAAACCAATTCAAAAATTGAAAATTAGAACACAGAGCTCTCTCAGCTTACTTCTGAAATTAAGATTATGTGTGAGTGTTATCCTAAATTGAATTGATCCGTCTTATATAGATTTAGAATATTAGGCCAATTCTTTAGAGACTTAGTGAAATAAAAAAATGGCACATAGTATTAAAACGCCCGTCTCATTTCAGTGCAGTCAGTGGAGGCGCGGCGCGTTGATGTGAATGGCAAGGTTTAAATCAGTTGTTGCCAAGACAAAGAAAACGTCTTCAACTACAGAAGATACATTGTCATAACTCTACTCTAGTTAAAAATGATTCGTTACATACGGATGAAGTGCTTTGATAAAGTATTACACGTTCGATAAGTTTATGAAAAAACTCTCAGTATGTGCTAGATTTTCTTTAAAGAAATACGACCACCGTAGAAAAATTATATATATACCATAATGAAAAATGTGTGTATAAATTATTCACTTACCTGACAGGTGCATTTCCTTATAAGATTAACACACCACAAGGTAGGTATGTATACATTGACGCGTTAAAAATGTATGGCTGGCTAATGTTCACATTAACACGAAGGTCTTTAAGATGTTACATAATATTTTGTATTACTACTTCCCAAATGTAAATCAAAATGCTGTTTTAATTTGTATACATTTTTTAATATTCAGTAAAATTATATATTTATTTCAACATAATAAAAAAACAATATATAATATTTTCAAAATGAAACTGATTTGAAGGATAACGAAAAACTGCCTGTAAAAAATGGGAATAATTGCTTTCGCAAACTACTAATTGTCAATATAACTTTCTACAAGCAAATTTACTCATATTGCTTTCATCATAATAATTTATCTTAGTTGTAATGAAAATACATAAAGATTTATCAATTTAAGCTTTACTATAAAACAAAATATACTAAACATATAATTTATTGGAAAGTCAAAGTAATATTTATCATTATATTATAAAATATACACTAATTTTTGGCATTGAATTCGATTAAAATGTGTAAATTTTCTCCTTAATCCTAAACGAAATTTTAACATTACTAATTAGCATTCATCAATAATTAGTATAATATATCGTGTTGAATAAAATCAATGATGTAACAGTCGAATGCTTTTAATAACTGAGAGACACGGGCTTTGTAAATATCAAATATGTTGTTCGTATTTACTTTATCTCTGGAAATTTAATTCTTTTACTCGAAATTTTCCAGTTCAATTACATTAAAATTGATAAATATCGTAAACAACCATTGAACGTTCGATTTTGCCATTTAAGCAATCACTATGTAAATAATTTTACTGGTAATTGAAGCATGTTCAATCGCGAATGTATAAGTATCAAGCTCATTATACTAATTACCGTTTTTCAATCTTTTTCGCATCTCTTGTAGTATTTTCAGTATTCATACTCCGTTGATACATTTTAACTATTTGTATCGGCCTAATTAAAATAATTGTCCCATTACGACGGTGTCTTATGTTAGTGAAAAATCGCACAATTTTTCTACATGAGTCTAATAAGGCACGACGCCATTAGTCCCAATGTTATCGTACATAACAGCTACACAATAAAAAATGGCACAAAATGTCTTGCCATTATCATTAATTTTATGCCAGTCGACTTTGTCCTACATTACGTAAAGCTTTTGTTATGCTGCTGCCATTTTCTTGGTAGACTAATCTTTGATGTTACAATGATACGAATATGAGATGAGAGTTTTGTAATAATAACATAAAACAAAGTGCACTTTTCACGACTTAAGTCACGGCCAGCCATCGCTTTTTAATGGAGTATAATAAATTCACTTACGCGTAGCTAATCATTCAGATAATTCATGAACTAGTGTTCCAAAAAACACAGTCAAAACGTTACGACACAGCTACTAAATTTTAATTTTTTATGTATGTAATTCATGAACGTTCAATGTCAAAACCATACGATTTTTTTCTAGAAAAACTTGAACTAGCATTGCAAGCAACTTTTTTTTACGTAAGAGTAAATAAATTGATATTATGGTTAATTTGTATTTATAGATACAAATATCTGTTTTCAGATAGAATTTTTGAATATCATTGTATAATAGTTAGTTGGAATGAGCTAATTTATTTATTCATATGAGAATCATAAGATAAACATTCATTTGTATCAGCCGATGTATCATCATTAAAATAAATAAAATTTTCCTTCACAAAAAAACCAGTTGTTGTAATTTGTAATCCATTCCACGCTTTAGTATCCAGGCTAGTTTCAATATCTAAAAACATTTTCTCAAATGTGCAACGACATCGGCCGCTTTATAGAATTCTCACTGTATTTGATAATTATCTCACATAAGTGCAATTCCGACGATATCTTTCTTATAATGATTTGTAATTTTAACCTCACGAAAAACCAAAACGTATTATTATTCTCGCAATAGTAAGATGTTGGAATTTGTTAATATAAATAATTGGGAATTCGTAATGTATTTATTCACATTCTTACTCTATTACACAAGATTTATGTCAATACATAACTATATCAAGCACCTTCAGTCGATATCATAAATTACATAACTATATGTTTATTACACGTGTCTCATATAATGAAAATGAGTTCAGCAACTAGATTGCGTCTTCGCCTTTTGCAACAATTTCTTCCTCGCAACATACCCCGTTATCCTGCATAACTCGGTTTACTTAAGCACAAATTAACCAGTGTGTACAAAAAAAACAGCTTAGTTTCATTATTGACCGAATGATTCAGAGCAATATCTTGAATAATCATGTTTGATTATTACTCTAAAATTTCTTGTTCTTGTGATAGCGTACAATAGTGTACGTTTATAAGGATTAAAATTTACAACTCACCGATTTGAAACCAAATATTTAGCCATAAGAACGAATTTAGTCAGAGGCATTTTGCTCACAAAATCAACTTCGATATTCGAAGTTATCATATAATAGGCAGTACTAGTTTAAATAGCATTTACGTTTCACATCAATCGCACACTTAATCATCGAGAAGGGTTTTTGACTCGCAGAAACGGTGACCGAAAACACTCACCTTGCTCCACAAACAACACCGCAATATTAATTGTAAAACACAGGGTATTTCAAATTATTTTCCAAATTGCTAAAACCCTACACAGTCTTTTGATGTTCAAATAAGTTCGACTCTCATCAAAATTCTCATTTAGCAACCTGGTCGTTTTCCGACGCTAGAAACTATCTATTATATCATTCTTAAAATTTAATTATTAAAATTAATTAAGTATTATGTTAAGTTTTTCTTTTTTTATTCATATTTTACTGAAAAATATTTACATCAAAGTTGATGACTACATTTTTCCACTGAATTTGTAGCTAAATGTGACACATTAAAAACTTCACAACATTCTTGATTTTTTCTCAATTATATAATAATTTTAAAAAAAGAATAAGCGACAATGTTATTAAAAATAGAGCTTTTAAGTTAATGAAGAAGAGATAAATTTAGTTATACAAGTATATTTAATATTACAAATAAAAACTTCCAACAAAGTTCCCACCAAATCCAAGTTGCCAATGAATTCGAATGAAACAAGGAATCATGTTTTTAAAATATAACAGTATAAGTAAGACTCAAATTACAAAATTTTGACTGAAACCGAGTTTCTATGAAATACATTTGAATCGTTGTAAACATCCTGTGCGAAGTCTTTAGTAAAAGTTATGCAAGAGGCTTACGAAACTTACCAAGAAACTTGTTAACACCATACTTCCAAAGAGAGCTACTACTAATATGTAATAATTACATGAAGTTATTGTTACATACCTTACTGATACAGCCATTTTTTTAATTAAATTATCTTGTAATTAAGATGAAAAAAATCTTAACTATGTTGCCAGTATCGCTAAGATTATAAGCATATTATCGATCAATTGATAATAACTGAAACGACTTTTATTCATATCGATATAAATTGACGAGCTATATAAAGCAAAATATACGTTTTACAATAGCGTAAGATCCTCAATATTATTTAGTAAGTCTTCTTTTTTACCTCGGTTATAATATTAATTTAACGTAATAAGATAAATATTTTTTATTGAATCTATAATAACACAGTTAAAACACAACGCGAAAGCAAAAAGGTTTTAACTAAATCGTGCTAAATGTAGGTAAAACGTCAAAAAGTGTTTGTTAGTAAACAAAAAAATATTTTTTGATTAAATAAAGGCATAAATTTTCGGTAGGTAATCCATCAAAGAGAAAATTAATATTTTTTTTTACTGATTATTCTTACGTTTTGTAATGTTTGGTACCAACTGACAATGCTTGCAATGAGTGAAAATGGCACTTATCATTTTTGATTGAGGAATTAAATGTCTCCCAAGCCAAACAATATGTTTTCTATAATTATGGTATAAAGAATTACATTAAATAAAAAGGGAAGCCTGGTGAGTGTTATGTAAAGATGTTAAACATATAATGATGTATTTTAACGCACTTTTCGCACCACATGTTGACGATACGTATATCTGGGCCGTACAAAATCAGAAAATACAAAAATGTCTAAACATATATGCTTCATTAGTTATTAATTGGATACATAAATTTAAGTATCTGCTTTTGATAATGTTTACTGCAAGGAGTCGCCAAGTATATATACACCCAGTCCTTTTTTTACGCGATTTTTTTTACGCGAATTCGATTATACGTGATTTTTTTGGACGGCACCGCTACATTTTTTTACGCTCTCCACTCGCTTTTGCGTAATTTTTTCCCCAAAGTTGTTTTAAAGAAGACATTTATATATGATGCTAGGCACGTACGTTTCATTATTTTTTTTATTTAAAACGTGTACACGTGTTAAAAGTGTATTTTTAAAACTCAATTTTGTAAAGCATTCCATTTTTTTAAATACACATACAATTGCCA
Source organism: Himalopsyche japonica (assembly GCA_028555115.1). Taxonomy (NCBI): domain Eukaryota; kingdom Metazoa; phylum Arthropoda; class Insecta; order Trichoptera; family Rhyacophilidae; genus Himalopsyche; species Himalopsyche japonica. The sequence continues at coordinate 137,675 of JAHFWJ010000091.1, read as the reverse complement.
AATGTTGACAAGTGTATCGGATACTATGCGAATTTATGTTTTAGGGTGTGTAAAGAAATATAATGCAATTGGGTGAAATCATTTTTTACGCGTTTTGTTACGCGCCTTTTTCTGGAACCAATGTATCGCGTAAAAAAAGGACTGGGTGTAAAAGATTCATAAGCGCATTTAAGACTTGGTGACCGAACGCTGTGTGTGAGTTGACAAATTAAATATAATTGGTATGGTGTTGTTAAGTTGGAATAGAGCAATACACTAAATGGTATACATAATATTTAGCGGGTTATAATTACACATTTTGATATATGAAAAATAGTCGTAATCGATTGAACGGATAACGTTACGCATACAAATTTTCATATTACATTTGTATACTCACCGAAATCATGTTGAATGAAATTATGAATTATGTATACCAAAATACGATTGCACTGACAATTTGAAAGATCTTTCAACAAAACAAAAGAATAAAGAATTACATTGTTAATGAATGAGAGACGCGTGTTTCGCATGCAGAAAATATACAGAACTGAGAATTTAAAATAAGCAAACATGCTTTTAATTTAAAGAGCTCCTTCTTAACGTTTATATAAATAGTAAAATCTCGTCGCTATTCAATTAACTTTACTATAAATTAATTATAACAAAGTAAATAACTAACTTCGAGAAACTCCAATTTAAAAAATGTAATATATTTTATGGGTTGGCTTAACTTCTACTGATAAGTTTAAAAAGCTTAATGTGTCTATAGTAGAAAATGTGTAAACATTTTAATTGAGTCACGAGCATGGATTAAGGGAATACAATCAGACATATAACGTATACCAGCATTATTACGAATTCCTTGAATGCTAATGTTTTTCAAAAAGCTTAACGTATTTTCTACTCTAAAATAAACCAAGCATATATATGTATGTGTAATTGCAAAATAAATTCGTATGGCCTATCGGCTATCCCAATAAAACAAAAAAGCCCTATGTAAAACGATTGTGAATGTACACTGTTAATTTACATGTAAGGCGTCCGCTTAGTAATTGCATTTGACAAAATTGTTTCATGTTACATGCATAACATAAATAAGGCATGATGCATATATATATATTTTTAAAATAGTATAATACACCCAGTTCTTTTTTACACGATTACTTTTGTTTTGCGATTTTTTTAGTCAAGGAATGATGACTCCTATCAAATCATTAACTCCAAAATCCGAACACAGGATCTACAATAATTGTAAATCAGTTATATTCGGTTTTCTCCAAAGTAATTTTACATTTGAGCCAATATAATCGAAACTGTTACACGTCATTTCTAAATTAAATAGTCATTTTTTATTTCAACTTACTTAAATTTTACAAGATATAATGAGCAGGAATTTATTATAACTATAAAAAGGTTTTAGACTGTCTTATATGTGTGCCTTCTAAATGATAATAAGTATAACTTTATAAAAAAGGTAAGTTCTTAAATAATTATTCACAGCCAAAAAGAACTAAGACGTTTATCGATAGATTTTAATAAAATGAATAACGGCTGTGAAAACAAAACAAATTATATAATATTTACAGTCATACCATCTCTGGAATAAAGGTTACTTAATATAACTGTACTTAAATTTTGCATGATTTCATATTTTGGAAGGCTCGCACGGTCAAAATAAAAGCAAATAACCGGTTTTCTCAGAGCAAGCAGGTTGAGTAAAAGTCACCTGTGACATAAGACGCAACTCGCAGTGAAATGTCGCATAAGATAATCGTTAAAACATAATATTATCTAAATCCAAAAATAATTATTTAGTAGCACAATTAAAAGATTAGAGAATAAAAATTAAAGAGAATTAAGAAAATACACACTTCGTTTCTGATTAATAAATCCTGTGATCGAATATGCATTTAAAAATAACATAAAAAATTAATTATTCACTTTTTTTCTGAAAGTATTTTTATTTCGCGAATGACCTTTTCTGTTGGGACAATGATAAATCAAGAAAACAACGAATTACAAGCTCCATACTGATGATCTCAAAACCATCTTTTCGACTTAAGTCATAATAAATTTCGGATTATAAATTAAAATTATAAAGATAATAGAATGGTTAATAAATAAGAAATTTATCAACTTTTTGGACCTTTTTTATCTTTCATGATAATAATGCATGCGTAAAATATTCTAATTCACACGAATAAAAATAAAAAATTTTAATCAATAAAATTGTTATAAAATAAGTAGTGAAGCAAGAAACTCTGCAGCAGCATTTTCAACTCAAATATACATAATTTCAGAAGGATCTTTGTGCATCACCTTTTCGCTATGCCGATCTCCGCGCAATGAAAAAACTTATGAAAAACCCAAGGCTTTTGTTTTCTATATCTCTGAAATACGCTAATGAAAAATGCCATCCGTCACAAATAATTGAAATACATAAAATGGCGGGACCAAAATTATCGGGTCGCATTTGCGTGGTAGCCTTTGTTCAGACACTCCATATACGTTGTCGCGGAAAACAATATAAAAACAAAACATTATATTACAAATTATAGTCAGCAAATAGTCTTATACATCATCTAGTAAACATATTGTTTCAATTTAAATGTACACGGTTACACGGAATAAGAAGTAATCATACACCCAGTCCTTTTTTTAAGCGATACATTGGTTCCAGAAAACGGCGCGTAAAAAAATCACAACTTTTATATAATTTGACATTTGCTTCCAAAAATTGAAATATCGCGTGAAAAAGTCCCAGAAACGTATGAAAAACCGCCGTCCAAAAAATCGCGTTTAATCGAATTCGCGTAAAAAAAGGACTTGGTGTATTGTATTGCAATATACAACACTAAGTCCTACAAGTAAATGTGAAATTCGCAATTCAGAAATCAAAATAATTAAAATGAAGCCGTGTACAATTTTTGATGTCAAAGTATTCTTTTCTATCTGTGCAAGCATATATCGTATACGCATTCCACAATACAGTTGCATCAATGCCATTAAAATCAAAGTTATTTTAGATCAGTATAACTCAGGAAAATTGTGATACAACAGTAAAAATATCCGTTTTTAGCAGTATATTAGTATGTGTCACAATAAGTATTTTTCAGGAAAGATTTACAGCAATATTAAATACAGAAAAATATATGTTTCCACGAAACACGCAATATACATAAAACAAGAGGTTTAGAAAATTACTTAATAGAGGTGCAGAAAATTTTTCCGAGCAAACAAGTGTTTTCTATCAAGCTGAAAGCGTCTGCAACACTATTTTTCTCGAATTTCCACACATCAGTGAAGCGGTTCAGGTTGTTATTTTCACTGTACAAATCTAGAATAGAACGACGCTAAACGTTTCAAAACACGATATGATTTAAAAAAAAAAAAAAACACATACAATACAAGCAATATTTTCTGTCAGATGCAGTAGAACTAATTCATGGATTTAATGCAAAAATAAAATGCAAATGCACGGTATTTAGTTCACGTCAATACACCAAGTATTATGCAACTATAAATAAACCTATAATCTAGGTCAATATTTTCTAAGCATTTGACAACTGCGGACCGGAAACAATACAACAGACGGATTGCAAATGATTTTTATACTAGTTGAAAATTTCAATTGACTTTCGCCGATTCGCAGACCATCAGTTGCTTAACACTGATCTATAGTATATGAAAGAAAAATTCAAACTTTTTAAATATTTGAAAACACATTTTAAGTGGCTCGTCAGATCTTTCAATCCAAATAAATAAAATAGTCGAGAGTTTCGATTCGTCGTTATTATTATATTTTGCACAATGTCGACTACGATGTATTTCAGGCAGGTATTTATGAGGATATGAGGGATAAGTGTCATATTTTCAATTGAAACTTTCTAAGGCTACTCAAGTTATGTTTCTTGAGATCATTTTTGTCTATCCGCTATCATCTTTTACCTACAAATAAAAAATCTGTCTCAACAATTTTACCGAAAATGATTGAGTTGAAGAAATTTCCTCAGTATTTTTTTACCCCAAAAATATGTATCTTTTATATAATTGGCGATATCCTTAGATAAGTCTTATTTTAATAGGCACGCGAATCATTACCGTATTATGAAACTTATGCTTTAAAATACAACGCAAATAATGATATTTTTTTTTATTTATCAATAATGGCAATACGAGACATATAATACTGTTATCTAGTATTTTTTTATGTTAACAAATATTTTGTTTCCATTATTTTATTTATAAATGTTGTTTGCAAGAAATATTTTTGTTTTGAATTATATTTCAAAATTCATTTGGACGTTTCCGAACAAAAAAATATTGTGCTGCCTTCGTATTGACAAATTTGATTGTTTAATTCAAAATGGTTTCAAAGATTAATTAAATTTCCATAATTTAATTATAAAATTTTCGTATGTATAATTCATGTAAGTGAATATTTCAGAAATAAGTCGTCTGTCATAAAAAAAATAGTTTTTATTATTGATCACATACATCTATATTTGTTTTAAATACTTTAAATAACTAATTTTTATTTTACCAGTTGATAATACTCACGATGACCACGGTCTCCGTCTTTGAATATTTAATTTTGGAAATAATAAATCGTGTATTATTTATTTTAATGTAATAAATACAGTTATTCGATAAACATTCAAGTAACTGGTACTGAAAAGCAGACTTTAGTTAATTCGTAAATAACATCATTCCGGCTTGCAATTAAAGGTTTGACGATTACCTAAATCTAATATCTCAAAATTTAAATTTTCATTCGAATGAGATAAAATTAATTTTTCGTTGATTAAATATTTCCAGAGTAGCATTTTGATGACGGAGGATTGACATTCTATTTATTTGAGATGGGAAAAAATCAATTCCTGAAAGATGAACATTCACCCATAATTGCAAAGAAAATAAAAAATTACTTTGAAGACAAGGCTTCAAAAGACGGATATTGGCAATTAGTGCTTGCGACATCAAAATTAAAAACAGAAAAATGATAGGCATCTCATTAAATACAAAAGTATTTTAAAAGTAAAGAACTTTGGAAAGCATGGTGAAATATCCAAAAGTTCGTTAAGTATTTATAAGGACAATTTTTCACAATTAAAAATTCTGTTTTGAGGCTTTTTCAACGAAGATAAGATATCAAAATAATTTTGTTCATTTTTACATGAACTACAGCATATAGTTATTCGGTGAAGTAGAGGTGGAAAAAATATCATTAATTTCTCAATAAAAATTCAAGGATATTTACACCTTTCTCATAAATATGGTTTCAAAAATTTTAAACTGAAAGCTTTTTATAGAAGTATAGCTATATGGTATGACTGGATATTTCATACCGCCACATCAGTCTGTCATTACAATATATGAACAAAAGAGTAAAACAGATCATACATAATCTTGACGTATGATCTCGCAAGCCTTTCCCTTTTACCTGAGTTTAGCAATACAATAACAATACGTTCATAACAAAAGATAGTTATAATATATTATAAATGAGTTCATTTATTGCCTTCTAGAGGACTTAAATAAAAATAAACACCTGTAACAATATATTGCAATAAGAAAATGTTTATAATTACAAATATTATTGTATTTACTTTAAATTTAATCAAAGCAATATGACAATTAACTTAGTTGAATTAAAGTCAACATAAGGATGTTATCGCGTCGACTCTCAATTTGAAGTAAAGGTTGTCAAAACAAACGGTTGTAAGCTGATTTTACTTAAATAGCAAAAAAAACAACGCGAATCAAGAAAAGCACCTAGATAATCATAATATCAACAATCTATTCAATGGTTTTGATATTGTGTTTAGAACTTAATGAAACTTCGCATATTCAAATCGTTAACCGTTCATCGAAGAGGTAACTGTAGCCATCGACAATATTAATATTATATATAACTAAATGCAAATATCGTATTATACTTTGAATTCGATGACGAATATTGCAAACCACTTTTGGGCGGTTCAATTAAAAGCAAACATATCAACAAGGTAATATTATATTATATTAATGTTCAATCGAAATAATCCATAGCATGTGCAAGTTTAGAATGAATTTACAATGTTTTTGATAACGAATAATGATTGTACTAATATTTGCAATTTTGGTGAAATCATTGATTAAATATTGTTTATTATTTAAAAAACGTATTATTTCAATGAAGCTCTCTTCATAAAAAAGTATGTATTATATTTATGTCAGAGACAATATTTAATATTTATGACGCTATTTGCTGCAGGATATTGCTTTTGTAACGCTATACACCCAGTCCTTTTTTTAGGCAATACATTGGTTCCAGAAAACGGCGCGTAAAAAAAATCACAACTTTCATATAATTTAACAATTTGGTTCCAAAAATTAAAATATCGCGTGAAAAAGTCCCAGAAATGTATGAAAAACCAAAATTTGCTCTTTAAAATTTGTGCAAAAAAATTATATATTTTCATGTTTTTATTGCTTATAAAAATATAATGAGACTATAAAAATATAATTTTCTTGACTTATATGAATTATTCGCTGCTGTCACTCTCGGTTGCGAAATGTAATCGTTTTCGATTTTTTGAACGAAAGTATTGAATTTTGTATGAATCTGAATTTTGCTCGGACTCTTGTATATAGGAATGTATGAAAGCCAAGTTAAAACTGTCTTTTAAATACTCATGCAAGTGTAAATTATTTTATTTTTAAATTCTTTTTACTTCAAGAGTAATATTTTTATCTTCGGTTTGAACTTATTTTTTAACATTTAAAATATTTGAACGTCATTAAGAGCTTATTATTATTATTATTATTATTATTTGACATAATAATTCAAAGTGATAAAATTTATGGCCGAGAAAATGCTATTCAACGAATTTAATAAATGCATTGTTTTTAAACAAGTTTGTGAGCGGACACACATCTCATGATTTTACGCGATTGCATTATATTTGTTTACAAACCCTAAAACATAAATTCGCATAATATCCGATACACTTGTCAACATTTGGCAATTGTATGTGTATTTTAAAAAATGGAATGCTTTACAAAATTAAGTTTTAAAAATACATATATATTTTTTGCTTAAAAAAATAATGAAACGTATATGCCTAGCATCATATATAAACTTCTTCTTTAAAACAAATTTGGGGAAAAAATCGCGTAAGAACGAGTAAAGCGCGTAAATAATGTAACAGTGCCGTCCAAAAAAATCGCGTATAATCGAATTCGCGTAAAAAAAGGACTAGGTGTATTGATATTCAAATTAACAAATCTTATTTTTCAGTGCCAGTATTAGTATTTTTTCAGTTGATTAACCATATAGTTTTACAAAGCAAAATGAAATTTAGAAAAAAAAATATTTTATTCATTATTTTTTTTTTGTTCTGGCAAAAAAACTTTAAAACACTATTAATATAACTTTGAAAGGAAACAAATAGTCGGTCAAGTGAACTCGAAGTTACGAAGGAGAATTGAACAGCATTTAAAATATTGCGCCGAAATAAAAATATACGCCATGATTTTTTTCTTATAAGAAATTGATAATTTGACAACGCTAAATAACGGATTCTATAAGAGGTATTTTTAAAAACCAGCAGGTGTTGCTAGAAACAAGTTGCATAAAACATATGTAGATGATCAAAATTAAGGAAAACGCAAAACCAATATCAACAGATATTTAGGCGATTTTTTCAATATCGGTTTGCGGAACTTGCGGAAACACAAAAAAAAAAAAACATTTTTATAAATATGAAAATTTCCGATTCCATTGAGTCGCAAAAATAATCTGATAACAATTACGAAACGATTGTGAATAATAATTCAATAAGCGCATGCAAAAAATAATTGTTTGTTTAATACGTCTCACAAAAGTAAAAGCATATTATTGGAAAGCAGACCGTTATTATATTACCCTATTATTAAATTCGGCCGTTCACCTACTGCCGCAAAGCTACATATAAATACGATTATGTTGAGATATTATTTGGTTACTTGATAACCAGAAGGTGTGGTGCAAGAAAATTTAAATATAATCTTACACAGGAAAATGCGTTTTCACATCAGTTTCGTACTATAATGATTTTTACTGTACATGTATATTTTGATGGTGAATATAAGACTTTAAATATTTATTTAATACTAGCTTGTACCCGGCATGCGTTGCAATGCCACTCAAAAAAAGAAACCGCGAGTTTATGGAAGCGCCTCGTCGGGAGCCTCTCGCCTTCCGATTGGATAAGTCGGACTTGAGGCGAGACCGGAGCCAATTATAAGTAATAAGCTTATGTTATGTTTTTCTTACATAATTTGACAGTGGCGGCCGTATGTTTTTTTATTTATTGGAGTGCTTTTGGATACACAATGCTTTTTGTTTTTCTACCTGGTGCGTACACAAATAAATCAGAAGGTTTTACAACACGTGAGCAGGCCATATACAGTTGTCCATGTGAGAAGCATGGATTTTCTAAATTTAGTCCACACATTTGTAAGGACTGTCCTTGTGCCTTATTGGTGGTCATTGCAATGGCGACTCGCACTGGAAACTGCAGACGTTTAAATTCAAATGGCATATCTGTCTGAATCATTGGGATGCGTGGCAACAGTACATCTTTTCCTATGAATTTTCCATTTAAAATTGTAGATTCAATAATATTGTTCATCATTTTTCTTACTGAAAGCCTGGTACCGTTGCAAAGTCGTGGTGGATTTATGTTTCGGAGAATAATGATAGGCACGCCAATTTTCAATGTTAAAACATGCGGCGGCTAGCGTGGCAATCCTATTGAATTCAAGAATTCTGTTGGATAACTGACGACTTTGTCTTGATTCGTAGTATCGATGGACTTATACGTTGGCGCTTCTCCTGGTATTTCATTAAGTATACTGAAATTGATTGCATTGATATCCTTGTTTTTGGCTGCTAATATAGCACGTGCACTGAGCCATTGATGATTTTTATGATAGTGTGCAATATTTGGAAAAACTTTGTGAATCAATTCCTCTATGGTTGCGGTTATTTTACAGAAATTTGCTGGCAATGCGGTACATTGTGTGGATTCCTTTATTGCCATTTTCCCATTTTCTATATCCAACAATTGTTTTGTGAAACGTTCAGCGGATTCATCATGTTGTAGGTGTACACGCATATTGGTCTTCAAAATGAATCTATGTACATATCGTTATAAAACGGATGATTTGAGACATGCATTAAGTTCATCGGCTACTGTTGAACGTGATATAATAGGAAGAGTTTGTCGATAATTACAAGAAAATAAAATAAGTGCGCCACCGAAAAGTTGTTCATTTCTTCTCAAATCTTGTAGTGTGCGATGAAGTGCGTCCAATGATTTTTTGTGTGCCATAGTACATTCGTCCCATACAATGATTTTACATGATGTGAGTAGTTTGCCCGTTTTAGAATTTTTGTTGATATTGCATGTTGGTGTCTCAATTATTTGTATATTCAATGGAAATGTCAGTGGTGAATGCGCTGTTCGACCACCAACCAAAAGAGTTGCTGCAATTCCAGATGATGCGATTGCTAGTGCAATGTTTTTTCGTGATCGTATGGCTGCCAAAATGAGTGAAATGAGGAATGTTTTACCTGTGCCTCCGGGTGCATCTATGAAATAAAATCTACCACTTCGACTTGTAATTGCATCCATAATTGTGTCATACACTATACGTAGATCTGGAACCAATTTCGGAAGATTCTTTTGAACAAATTTACCGAATTCATCGGCATCAAAGTGTGTTTCTCGTTGGAAATCGTGAAATGGAATGGACCTATTGCTTTTGGTTTGGGTGGCATAATTGATTTCACAGTGAATGTTACGTTTTGAAATTCGCTTTTGAAAAACAAAAATAAAAATTTATTGATATAATACTATCCGAAGTCGACCAGCAATTGGAATTCCAAAATTAACTCTTTCTATATCACACACGATTTATACGTAATATTTAATTCAATTCGTTCTGTCATGCGACATAAAACTAAAACAAAAAAATCCAAACATTGAAATGCTTTATTCGTAAATCGAATTTTGTTTCAAAATATTCAGTACCTTACGTAAGTACCTACTTAAAATACCTTCAGAGGAGTGCATGTGTCAGATTTGCGTCATTTTTGTTTTCGGCGTTTCTATGGATACAATGTTTCATGAATAGCCGTTCTGTATTACAAAAGTCTTGTATGAAAACATGTTTTACGTAAATATTCAATTAATTCTTGTAATCTTTTTTCCGATAGTCTAAGCAATAATTTGACAAAGTTTTATCGCAATCGGACAAATGGTGTAGGAATGCATAAAGGACAGACAGACAGACAATCTTTATATATATATAGATAGATAGATAGATAGATAGATAGATAGATAGATAGATAGATAGATAGATAGATAGATAGATAGATAGATAGATAGATATATAGATAGATAGATAGATAGATAGATAGATAGATAGATAGATAGATAGATAGATAGATAGATAGATAGATAGATATATATATATATATATATATATATATAGATAGATAGATAACTAATAATAAAAACACACGTTTAGTATTACTTACACAATATATTTTATGATTAAGACCGGTTTCACCAATTGGCAATGCTCGCGATGAGCGAAATCTTTCGTGATCATAAAATATATTGTGGAAACAGTAGTAAAAAATGCGTTTTTATTATTTAAAACACCATGCCTTACCATCATGAAGTGATAGTTTACGCCTTAAAAGTTATATAATATTACAAAACAATACATGATACATGACGATTTGTAATATAATATATTTCGAAATAATAAATGCCTTTAGAGTCTATAAAATAATAATCTCTGTGAATCATTTCTTTCTCACTCCATATAATTAATAAAATGTATGTTAGAAAAAGAAAAAAAGGCTTTCTGTTCACTCTTATTAAGTTCTCTTGCCCAAGAGTAGTAACCAAGGACAAGATTCTTATATTTTTTAATGCGAACTAGTGACTCGTTCATTAAAAAAACTATTCGATCACAAGCTTTGCATTGCAATATATTATTATATTATAACATAGTATGCACAGTATCGATCCAGTTCTTTGGATTTCCTTCTTTTTGTAATAAGGACTAAAACTCTTGCCCTTAAATGGACTTCTTTAAATTATGGACTGATGTAGAGTTATGGATGTCCTTCCCGATTCAACAATTAAAATGTTATTTTTAAGCTGGAAAATGGAATTAAAAATGATCATACGACATTCATCCAATAAATTTATAAAATTGTATACATGAAAATATCAAGACAACTGTACTTGTAATAAAATTATAATTGCTTCGGAGAAAATAATGAGATGAAACACACATATCACTGCGACAAAGGAACAATATTTTTCAATATCATTTATCATTTCCCAATACCGTCGCCAAAAAAATAAATTAAATAAAAAATTGAATGGAATTCCTCTTTCCACCGTGAAAATTTTCTTCGAATGAAATCTAGAACGTTATCTTATTTTCAAATATTCAAGAACCCGAAAAGAGAAAATTAATATACTCATGAAGACGAATAAAACTTTTCTCGGTGCAAAATCAAGATTCAAGCATTCAAATATATTTCTATTAAAATTGATGAAAGGTATTTGCAAATAAATTTCGATGCAATTCTGAATATGGATTAAATTAAATGAACGGTGAACTAAAATATTTACGTTTTCAAAAAAGTAATAAATAACCGTAATACTACCTATATGCGGTAAAATTCTATTTTGCCGGAAACATTTTTCATCGCCTGAAGATAATTATTTCCGATAATTATTTGAAAATCTCGCTTCTTGCTAAACATCACGTGATGGAATATTGATAAAAATGTTTCACAAAAATATTTCCGCGTGCATAAAACTTCTTCAAATACGCTTTTTATTCAACCCGCGTGAATGAATCATTGCCTAAGCAAACGGTTAATTGAATTTTTCGTACATACATGGAATTTATCAGAATAAAGATAAACAAATAATTTCACACCGGATTGAATTGTTATTTAGAGTAAAACCGCTGTCTATCAAGAAAAATATGTTTGCAATACATATAAACTGGGTATATTTAAAAAAAAAACTATTCGATTACAAAATCGCTCATCCAACCGCGATTGACAATAAGATCATTTCGGTAAATAAAATCTGAAGAAAATGTCACACATCATAGCACTGAAAGTGGATTAATAAAACTATAGATGTTAATATATGAACTCACATCATCGCCTTGTATAGATTATATTCTAAACATTATTTTACGATTTTATTTTAATATTCTTAATACCTAAATTACCATTTAGTGATCGTAAACGTACAAATCGAAATACTTCATTAGAAAATAGCTTTAGATAGAAATCAGCTGTATATCAATTAATGTTTGGAGATAAACCTTTCTTTAAAGACGAAACAGGTTTTAAATTTAATTACTGTACTAATATTAATAATTATAAAAAAAAAAAAATCTTTTTTAGCATATCGATAAAAACTTTTTTTCTGAACGAATCATTTTAGATGTAAGCTTTTGTTATGTGTATTCAATATTTAGTAATAAAGTAAACAAGTATGCGTTTCTTCTAAGAAAGTACTCGGAAACGGTTGATGTCCATTACATAGAACATGGGATTTTCATGCAATCAGTCGTAAATAACATCAAATTTACACACCTGTCGCAATTTAACCAAGCGAATATAAAGTAATGAGAGAAAGATGGTTTTCAAATAGAAAATTTTGCTATTATTAAAAAATTAACGAACCAGTAACCGTGTCACGCTCCAACACGCTGGATATATATACATTTTAATTGGGTATCGAAATGAAAAATTAACAAATTTATACACTTTCGCGTTTTCCCATATAACTGATAACTAAGTAAATCAATCGGTTTTGTGATGTCTTCCAAGTGACTTAATATAGAATGTATTAGGAAAACACTAGGAGATAACTATCGGAAGGAGCAAGATCTGGAGAATACTGTGGATGCTTGATAGCATCCCAATTCAACTCATTTAGCTTGTGTTGAGTCATCATAGCCACATGTGGTCGCGCGTTGTCGTGATGAAACACTACTTCTTTTCTGTTTACCTATTCTGGTCTATATTTTTGAAGAGTGATGTTCAATTTGGATAATTGCTGACAATATCGTTCTATTGTAATTGTCTGATTGCGCTCCAAGAGTTCAAAATACACAGTACAAGGGTATTGTAAGGACAATCCCACCAAACACAAAGCATAAGTTTTCTTCGATGGATTTCGGCCTTCGAAGTTGTTAATGGGGTTTGTCCAGGTATAGTCCAATGTCATTTTCTTGTCACGTTGTTGTACACGACCCATTTCTCAACTCCCGTTACCAAACGATGCAAAAAAAGGTTCTTGTTTTTGTCTCGCACTCAAAGAAACGCACGTTGAAACACGATCCAATAAATTGGCAGCCGACAATTGATGAGGTATCCAAACGTCGTACCGCGAAACCATCCCCATACGCTTCAAATGTCTACGGTGGTTTGGTTGACTCCCATCATCGACGCGATGTCCCTCGTGGTTAGACGTGAATTGGTGTCAAGTATGACTTTTAACTTGTCGTCATCAGACTTCAATGGCCGCCCGGTACGTGATTTATCAATTAGTGAAATATCCCCAAATCGGAATTTTGTAAACCATCTTCGTACCTGTCGAACTTTGATGAAATATGCTCCATACACTTCGCAAATGTTTTTGGTTGCCACAATCGCAGTATTGTCTTAACGGGATTCATAAAGTAAACAATGACGTAAATGCACTTTATCGACCGACATTTTGAAAAAATACAAGGGCTCTTCAGTGTACTCCGGCCAGGCCAAAACTGAATAGAAAGTAGAGGGAAAGCATCCTTTATACAATGAAATCATTTAAAAGAAGATACTATTCATCATTTCTTAAATTTTTTTTTTTTACCTAGGATCATAAAAAACGGTCATAACTTTTGCATCAACCCAATAATCACATTTCTAGTACGATTTCTACAGTATATTTTATGATCAGGAACAGTTTCTTGTTGAAAATATAATATAATGCACTTCCCTCAAGATGGTAACAAACAGTTAATACATTGAAATATGTGTTATACTCATTTTACAATAATTTTTGAACAACAACAATCAAAATGTTTTTGTAAAATTGTTTAACAAGTCATGTGAATATTTCACCAGGGAAGTAATAGATAAGCTATATTAATTAAGGATGATAGAAAAAAAATACTGTATATGTAGACCAAAATGAATAATTTTATATGCAAAAAAGTATTAACAACATTATTTTGAGCAAGTGCAGCCAATATAGATATTTTTTTAATTAATTGACTAATTGCTTAGAGTTGAAGGTAATCAAATTTCCGCCAATGATGAAGAGTAGAAATAGTAATTGTTAAAATCCGAAATCCATGATATTTTGTTTGAGAATTTCAACGAGTTATTTCATTTCAAAAATAAATTATCGGTAAAAATGTTACATAAATTCTCTGATGGGGAGATGCAATTCATTGTTTTTAATATGCATTCAATATTACGATGTGAAATGTTACTTCTTGTTGGAAATTTCATTTATATTTGAAATAATAAAAAACAATCTTTTAGCGAAATTATTCCAGATCCTAAAATATATTTTGGAAATAGTAATCAAATGCATGTTTTTATTTTTTAAAAAATAATATATATTTATCTTGTCATTTCATAATTGGACTCGATGACAAACAGATTGTTTCATAAATATAATGGATGTCTGTATCGTAGAATACAATATTTTTTATACAAGTAAAATAGTTGTATTAAAAGATAAGAAGTATATTGCAATTTATACGATTCTTTTATAAAAAAACATGTAAATAGATTTTTGCGTAACATTTCAAAATGGCACTCGATTAAAATTTGGAGAAAGCCAGATTAGCTATTGAGAACAGATTTTTCAATATTGGCTGACGATGCACAATTCAGTTCATTTTCAGTGCTGAGTTTAAATCAATAAAATTGCAATGTCATGCCAGGGTAATTAAACAACCAAATGTGTTATTTAACGTTGTAAGAGATCAATATGTATCGCCATGTGAAAACGTAACGCGTATAATAATAGTATTTTAGCTTCGCACAAAAGCACCATAATCTCTCCGAGAGTATAAAGTTAGTAACGGGATGGATAATGTTGCAACAGCAAACCATATCTCTAAGTATACCTGTATGAACGACAAACGTAGTAAGTTAATTGTAAATCAAGAGCGATTTATAACGTGAATATCAATAAAATTACTCGAATCGACAGTAGTACTAAAACATTTGATTAAACAGCGCTACAAGTTTAATTTGAAGTTCTGTAAACACGAATCTAAAAATAAATAAAGTATAATTTTTCATTGTGAAATATAAAAATGCGATTTTTTTGTACTCTGCATAAATTGTTTATCTCGTAAATTATTGTTAAGGCTAGAATATACTTTTGTAAAAATGAAATAACAATAAAAACGTTATGTGAGATATTTTATCAATTACTTTGAAATCAGTGCAACTCGGCACGTCACTGCATGACTCACGAGTTTTAAGCGAATGTATAGCTTGACTATTACGCCTATTAATCGACAAACAAACAATATACCTAACTACCATTCACCGAGTATTGCTAACTAGAGAATACAAACACCGAGCCTCAATGAATATTGAAATTAATTCATCCATCTCAATCATATCTGAGGGTGGAAGTAATTGATGAATGGATCAGTTGATAGAACGAGCGAGCGAAATATAATTATATTAAAAATAATAACAACCAAATAAAACAAGACTGATAAGGAAAACTAAAGGAGAGAATTTGAAATACTTTTATGAATTCTTAAAAAAAACATGTTGATAAAATGGACAACATAATAAACAGCTAACAATTGCGAAGAAATCCGAGTTGATGTTTTCATTCCAACGAAAACATATTTAAATTCATCGTCTGAATCATCAAAAAGGGTATAAGAGAATATTAAAAACTTTACGGCCAATGATCGTCAACCCACAGGAAGTAAGTACTGGAGGATGTATTTGATCATTACACATTAATTAAAAATCAATATCGAATCGATCTTGGTATTTCAATATCTGTTATTAAATGTCATTGAATGTTTTCAATTCAGTCCATTGTTGCCTAGGGATTTTTTTTTGTTTTGTATTGATTCAAATCATGAAAATCATTTAAAAAGAAACAAAAAAGGAACCAACCAATCGATTTAGCCATTTGATTTATGATTTTTTTTTTGTTAATATAATAATTTATGACTTTTGGCGAGATGTACAAAATTTGATTTTACTTTTTTTTCCCTCTAATTTAGATATGGATTTTAGCCATGAATGACAATGACAAAAAAAGAATTTTGTAGACCTAAAATGTATTGCTATTTTTTCACTGTGTTATAACGGAGTTCTATCAAGTAAATGCCAATTCTTCAATCAATAATCAAAAAACAATCGTCAAATCTATCTATATCATCTATAATATAATTTAAGATAAAATTCTAGTTCCTTTGGTTTAATAAGTAATCATGGAAGGTTAACTTTATGTAATTATTGCTGATCTACAGAAAAAAGTCTAAACTGAGCCAGTTATACCCATAAATATGTGTTAGCTTAAATCAAGGGAGAAAATATTATTTATGTGTAACGTTATCGTGATATAATAAGGTTCGAATCCAAACTGAAAAGGTTGTTGTTTTATAATTATGTTCGTGCTGTTTAATTTAACGGAAGCTTCATTAATTTCTCTATGTTCCGTATACCTTTTCAATATGACTTCTTATAAAACGAGAGTCAGGTATATAAATAATAAGTATTATTTATTATGTTCCCTCTGTCAGAGCTTTGATATGTGAATTCCACACGAATACGCAGAGATTCTGACATTCTCTGTAATAATTTCAAGCGTTCTTAGGAACGACGTGAAACTTATCTTCTCTTGAACTCGTCTGTGATACCAACACGCCTTGAAGAAGCTTAAAATTGCTTTTCTCAATATAAATGAATACATACGTGTATATAGCATATACAAATACGGTATTGGTCTACTTGCCGACGCAAGGAAACAATAATAATTATGTAGGAAAAAATATAGTTACAAAATAAGATACTAATATTATATACGTATATACTTAGAAAATAAGAATGTATCTTTTTGTGAATGGGAATTATAAAAAAACAAATCGGAAATAATCGTATTTAGACTCCATTATTATATTTTATTTTTCCTTTTATGATCTTCATTATTTTTGTTTTCATCTAATTATAATATTTTTATATGGGATAAAATATTCTATTCTAATACTTTCGATGGATTCGGCGATAACGTTGTGGAAGTACATTTTTATATAAAATTTAAAAAAAATCTTTGATTATTCTACGTATTGTGTTTACTAACTGTGACATATCTTCGCCACTTTCAAATGCATCTTCACACTTCTATCCCTAATTTGCTTAAGAAAATGTTTATTTATTTACTTGAGCAACCTTGCGATAGTAAGTCTAAATATGCTTCTGAAATAGGCGAAACACGTGTCTAAATTAGTGACACAATGCGTGTAATAATCAAAGTTATTTTAAATTTTGTATTGTTGTATGTCAATATGTAATTTCAATACATTATTCTGGGAAACTGACATAAGAGAAAGCTGTAAAAACAGTGACAAGCGTAAAATTTTATATATTAGACTTATTGAAAGTATTGCGGATATTGAGTATGTTGTATGAAAACAATTACGGAACATTTTTTTTTACTACTTCTAAAATATGTCATTAAACAATAAATAGGCATGACATGTTTGTGTGTATATTATAGTTAAATATCGATTAAGCTTGGAAGAAATTAAATAGAACGTGAAATTTAATTATTAATTTTAGATTGAAAAATAGTAGTAAATGAGATTTTGTCAGGTTGTCGGAGCAAAAAATATATATAACATATGTAAACATATTCGAAATGGCAAAATTTTCAAATGTTGAAATAAAAAATTGTGGATGTGTCCAACCTGAATAAAGTAAAAAGATAATCAAACAACGCTTTCGAATTTAAATAATGCCCAATTGAAACATAAAAATAATTTATTTACAATTATCAATACAGATATAGAGAAAGTCAGAGAGCAACTGAAAAAAAAGTACGAAGCAAACGAGTTTTAACAGTCAAATTTAATTTTAAAGACTAATTGATAAATACAAATATTAACATATTATGACAACGCAATGAAAGTACTAGGTATGTGTTTTTTTTTACATTTAAGTCAATCAAACTCAATCCCACATGTTCTAAAAGAGTTGAGAAAGTCATATTGACACATTTTTTATTTTCTCATAGCGAAAGCATTTTCAAGACAAAATTGATATTTAAATCCGAATTCAAATACTTCTCTCGAACTTACTTCTGTACGTGAAAAATTTCTCAAAATTCTGTGAATATGATAATAAAATTTCATTCTTTGAATAAATTTAAGTTATAAATGTACTCTTTCGAAGTTTGCACATCTTGAATATTTTTTTCGAATCTCTATCACATACAAAAACGAATTGGATTTGAATCATGTATCATCTGACTGTTTTTTTTTTACAATATTTATGACACTGTCATTGTATTATATAATTGAATATAATATCGGGGTACAATAAAAGTTGAAGAACTATTTGAATCACATTTAAACTTATAGGTTTGAAACGTTAATAATAAAAAGAATTGCAATAGAAGGCGTGGTTAATCTTGCTAATAAGGTATTTTGATTTGAGTATAATGTTAATTAGACGTAGGAAATGTGGCAAATGCCTATTAAAATTAACGTTGAAAAAGTGCGAAATAAAAGTAAAACGCGCACCAGAAATAGCATGTACAAATTAAAACTTTTGACGACTAAAATATAATATTTCATAGCATAAAAGTTATGTAACTATCATAGTTTAGTTTTGCATTTTCGTTTATCTTGGATGGATGAAAATTGCTCAAAAGAAGTTGTTCTTCAAATATAAATCCGCAATGTTTATAATTTTCAACTACGAAAAATTAAACTTTCTTTCAAATTTTCTCGTTAAGGATGTATTCTCGGTTAATTTTGAGATATGCACAATTACAAAGTTGCAGTTTCTAAACTAATAGGATAAGATTTAAACCATTTAAAATTATTGAAAACATATTTGTAGTGCTATTAAGTTGCGGAAATTGTACTAAAATAAGTTTTTTTAAGAAAAAGAATTATTTAATAATAAGTGATTTTTAAAAAATTAAATGAGGTAAAACAACTATGTAAAAAAATTGTGGAGCAAAACACCTAATTCGTTTTATGAATTTTAGTTTTTGAAACACAATTTAACAAAGGAGATTATAAATCGCAAGCAATAACAAAATGTTCAACCGTTAAAAACAGAAAAAAATAAGCATAACATTGAAAGTTAAATGAAACTAATATACATGGAATTCAATCGAAGGATATCATTTATTTAAGATTTTCATTTCTATAATTAATAAATATAAAATTTAAATGTGAGCTAGTACTTTTATATTGTAGTAGTGGGTTACTAAAAATTCATCAACAGTTAATAATACAAACAATTTTCAAAATAAATTTCAATTATTTTGATTAGAATATAATCCAGCTCGGTTTTATGGTTGAAATCGACTGTCGGAGCATAATATATTTTCATACATATATATGAACATATGTATATATAATATTTTTTTATATATTAAAACAACATTAAACCATTTATTTCAATATTGTCTTACCCTTTCTACAAATATAATCAAATGGGCGGAAGAAATATGTTTTCATTACCTGTAACAAAAAAGAAATAAATATTTGTTAAATATATATATATATTGTTATTATACAAATATTATACGCGTAGATCACCAAAATATTAAATTTGCTACGGACCGCAGAGAGAAAAACATCATGCAGCTTTATAAAATTTTATGTTATGGTATCATACAAAATTAATTACTTTTTAAGATATGAGCGCTAAATTAATGATTATATACGGATGATTGAAGAGGGTTTGTATTAACTTTTTTAGCATCGACAACATTCAAGAAAGTCCCACTCTTTCAGTATAACACTTTATCAAGTAACGATTGTAAAAAGTGTACATATTTTTATATGTATCACTTATGTCTAGATAATATTTATTATTATTAGTAGATTATAATCTTTACGACAGGGAAATATTTAAAATATCAATAAGAACAAAAATATAAAATAAGACGTTCAGATACAAAAATTTATATGAATGAACGAATTACGTAGAGCATGAGTGGCCAACCTTTTCAGCAGCCGGGCCAGATTTAAAAAATTAGATTTTCTACCGGGTCGTACAATTTTTTTTTTTTATTCAAAGCAAACCATAAAGTGTTTGTTTTTTAAGAAGATATAACAAAAATGAGAATAAAGCATATTTGTTAGATTAGATTTAGGCAATACAAAAAATAAAAATAATAAATTAACAAAATATAATGAATGTTAGTGAGACCTCATTGTTGCTACACGCAAACGGTATTCCAAATTCTCATCAGTAATTTGTATTCTCATTTGAGATTTAATATGCTTCATTCGACTAAAAAGCTTTTTGCACGTGTAAATATTTCCAATAGCGAAATCATCGATAGAGCATGCTTGTAAAATGCAGGATATTTCTCCTAGTACAAATATGTTTTTAAAACTCTTCCAAGCCAACCTGATTGATTTTCACCTTTAACCATGCATCACAACACATTTCAAAATGTTCCATTTATATTACGCTAAAAGAAAAAATGGGCTCTGTGGGCCAAAAGTAGACATTATCAGTGAGCTGCGGGTTGGCCACTCCTTACTTAGAAGCTTTCAATGGTAGCCATATATTTATCTGAACAAGTCAAGAGAGATCACTAAAAAAGACCAACAAAGAAAATAATTCCAATTAAAAATCTTGTATTTCTACAAAACAAATGTTTAATTAATTTCTATAAATATTACATAAAACTTTTACATTGTGGATCTGTTTCAATTTCTTTTGAATATTATTCCCTTTCGTGTTGTTGTTATGTTTATAAATCAACATCTTTGATTTATTCCAAGAACCCATTATTATTGAATCATATATCAATATTTCCAATACAATCAAAAACAAGTTAATATTTTATTAAGTTTCTTCTTGAGTATTGGAATGTCGGCGATACTCTTTATCGGACAGCTGAGTAATGGTGACAGCTGACGGCAATAATGACATTCATGGTCAAGTGTATTGGGTGACAACCAAATATCAAAAAACAATTCGACGACAGCAACTCGAGTGAGAGGTGGACAATAGGAAAGGTTTTTCGACAGCGAGCAATAAATCTAACACGCTCCAAAAATTTTTGTAAATAATAAAATAAATGTTTGCTCATATTCAACTTTTTTAAATAAATATCTTGACTTAATACCAAGTGCAAATTTTGGCGTTTCTACATCGACTAATAAGTATTTACTTATGCAATGTGTATAGAATAAAGCGGGTCAGTTTTGAATTTATATTACACGGTGTACAGCACACAATAACACAACAGTCATTTAATTACTTCGTCGTTTACAAAATGATGAGTTTTGCCAATTTATTTTAATGATATATCGTTATCAATTACAGCTTTAACAATCAACAATGTATGTAAAGGTTCATCACCAAACACGTCGAGCTATAGGTAGATAGGAACTCAATATTTCCCGACAATGCGGCGCACAAATAATCGATCAGAGGTTAATTCGAAGAAAAGAAACATTACAACTAGGGATTCCAAGTATTCGTCATTTTCAACTATCTCGATATCGAATAATAAAACTGAAACTATCCGGATAGTTTCCGTAAGTATGAAAATAACAAAAAACTATTGCACATATAAATTTATGTACTAAAATAATTAAAAACGAGTTCATTTGTAATATAAGTCATTTATAATAAAAGTTGTAATAAAAGTCATTTATTCCGATTTTAACAATTCATATTTTAAAAATAAGAGGGCATTAAATGTATGATATTTTAAATTGGATCTTAATTTAGTTATAATTTTTCTTGCTGTTGAAAATACTCGTTCCGTTGTTGTTGGTTTTAATGTTAGAAATATTTTAAACAACACGTCCAACTTTTTCGTCCTTTTTTAAAATTGATCTACGTATTTAAAATATTTTTTCAGATTATTTGTATTGTCATTTGTGTTATCTTCAGTTTCCGCGAGAGATAAAATAGAATTACTTATTTCATGTTGCAATTCGGAAGTCGAAAAAGAGAGAGGTGTTATTTCTACATCAGAGTCCTGAGAGATTTCATCATTACTAGATAACAAATTTGAGTGAATTTTCCTAATAATAATACTTTGTGCTAAAGAAATGGCCTCATATTTATTTGATCATCAAAATTGTTCTGTAAAATATTTCATTAAAAATTATAGCGAATACTATATACGATATTTCCCCAAATATCCGGATATCGAATAGTTGAAAGTGGCCGGATATATCCGGATACCCGAGTTGGAATCCCCTATCACAACCACCAATGTTAAAGATTACAAGTTTTCATTGAAAAAAGTTCAAATTTATATTAATTATTTTTTAATCAAAAAACAAAAACGCTGGAAAACTGCAACACTAAAGAATTGCGTAAAATTAACTGTCTGCATGCACCAATGAGGCGACTTACCAACGGTTATCATGAAAAACACGGTAAAATTGTTTTCACACAGGACTGTTTACTGTCTATCAATGGTAAATTTAAACGCATAACGGCGAACCAAGGTTCGTTAATGATAATACACGTAGAATTGTACCAAATTTCAACAACTCAAATTTGATATTGAAATCCATCCAGCATCTTCAGTCGATATCATAAATATTAATTATAACTAAAACCTTTTTAAGAAGAAAGCATATAAATATACGAAATATTTTTTTCCGATTCTGACCGTTGTTTTATTGTATTCAAAGAAATGTGTCAATAGCACATTTCTCGAAACACATCACTTGAGTTGAACTATGTCGAATGATCCGATTCGAGGAGAAAATTTATTACGAATAACCAACCATCTCCGAGATAAAATATCAAAATGAAACCTTCTATAATACTAAGACAATACTTAATAACAAATATATTTACATTATTCCCAACACGTTTGGATATTTCTTTTTATAAATAATAAAGTAGTGTAGGGTCGGTGGTGCAGTAAGCAACGTCGACGGATTCCGTACCGGATCTTAGGGGTTTGAATCTATTTCCAACTAAAATTTCAATTGATTTACTTATTCCTATCGAAGGTATAGGTGTTGGTGGTGTCTGAAAATACCCGACTGTCTATTACAATCATAATATTATTATGGACAGTAATAATATTATTAGATCCTAAAAACAGAACATAACGAGGAAGGTTAGTTAATTACTAGGTTTGTTCGTATCCCTTATATTATTACCCTACCACCCTACTCTCTTTGTAAAAGAAGAGATTGAGCATTTGAGGTAAAAACTGGCAGAAAAATTATGTCAAGCTACTTCCATAAAGACGTCATATTCTACACAATGAGAACGGAGGTGGATAAAAATATGTGCCGAAATTGACAATTATTTTCATTCAAAAACGTCAGCGCAGAAGTATAATCAAGTTTGTGCAAATTTTAAATGAGCGATTGAATTTTAAAACAAAATGTAAAGGTAAATCGTTCTTTTAGATGTAGCAAGCCATCGTCTGACAAACGAGATCGGAACTTGCCGACGGAAATTCCCACACTCACAAAAAAATGGCCCGCGGAGACTTTTATTATTCACAAAAAATCCGACAGTGCACCTATCAATATAATGAATTACGCTAGGCTTCTGACTCTTGCAAAGGAAAAATTATTACCACACGAAATCGAGAGCAAGACGTTGGCTCAATTTCCTTTATCTCACTTAAAATCTCCATGTTAAAGGTACATTGCCATAAAATAAGAAGACATGCAACAAGAATGCGTCCAACTCTCGTCGAAACGTATTAATACACTTTCTAATTGAAACCGTTTACAACAAATTGACATACCAACAATTCGTTATCAGAATAAAAAAAAATAGAAGCACATTACATACATGTTACTGCCAATATTATAAATATCCAGACTAAAAAAACCAGTAGTCAAATTGCAATAGAAAAATTAGACTGACGAAAAGTCATTTGTGATTTTCACTGTCGAGTTATAAAATTGTATGAGAATATTTTTTTGTTACAATAAAAGCATTTACTAATGTTTATTAGTGTTGCGAAGTGAAATTTTTAACAGCATAAAGCTAAATAATATCTTTTTATGATAATCATATGCTGAAGGTGTTGAAATGAAATTTGAATATAAAAATTAAATTTTCGAAACTTTGTACGATTTCTTGTTTTGTCACTAACGACCCGAGTTTAACCTTACGGCGTTTTCGAGCATACTATCACACGAATGTAACAGAACTGAGATTCAGTTCCGAGTGAGCTCCGTAGTATCGTACAAAGCTTCAACAATTCAAATTTGATAAGAATATCTGTGAAAAGCAATATTGTTTACAGCTTGAATATAAAGCGTTCACAAAAATTTCTATTCGAATATTATTTCATCAAACATCATACTAAACGTTTTAAAAAATATTAAATGACGAAATAGTTAGTAACTCGCTTATGATTTTCGGCGCTGTAAAATATTGAAAATTATTTGGTTTATTGCGTAACTTAGTTTCACACGTTTCATTCTTCTCGAGATATCGTCAAATAAAAAAAAACTATTTAATTTTCTTGAAGAATAATAAAGAATCTCGGATTAACTGTATACACTGGGAACTTTTGCGACCATCGTATTGCATCTTTGTTTTTATTAATTTCGTTTTGTCTTTTCGCATGTTTAATGTTTCTTCAGCTACGGCCACTCATCTGAAAAATATCAATCTGATCGGTCTCTGGGCAGTGCCGTGATCGGTGCCCCACCAGGAGAGACCCCCTTCTTCGGCAAATCAGGCCGCGAAGGCAAGGAGGCTAGCTGATCCGTCGAGGCTGCGACGGTTTACCAGAACGCATCCGTCAGCCAAAATCATTGGTCTACTAGTCTGGTGCAAAGCGAAAGTAAAGTGACGGCGCGCATGTGCTACAACTTGTGACAAAATAAATATTTGACTAAAAGAAAACGCCGGTTCAACAGTCTCAGTGCATCTTGTTTGTTCAAAAGTCCTGGTTCAACTTGTTTGGGTGTGTGTTTATTTGTTCAAATTTTATTATATTTTTAACATATTAACCTAACCTATACTAAGGGATATAGTTGTACTGTTGTTCTATAATGTGTATATTTATCAACTCTTTTTTTAACTTTGATTGAAGAAAATGGATATACCTTATATAAATATAGTATAAGAAAAAATAAATTTTGGTTCAATGTTATGATGAAAAATAGAAAATATTTAAAACAATATCTTTCGACTGCTTTACGTCCCTTTGATCATCCAAAAGAATTTTAATTGTGACCGTTTAGTAAATATTTTATGCGAAAACATTGATATACTATTGATAATAATGTAAATATTTAAATAATCATAAAATATATTTAAAATATTGGGGAAATGTAGCAGTAGAGCATTATTATTAACCCGTTGAGCAGTGAGTTATTTTTTTACGAAATAAGTTTTTTGGTTTATTTTAAATATGTTTTTTACACTTCGTATAAAATTATGCGGTTTTTTTGTGGTTCAATGTAGAAAGAATATTTATTATTATATCACGTAGTAAATAAAGTTGTACAATTGAGAAATGCATAGTAATAATAGCAAATAAATTTATTCACTATGAATTTTCTAGAAACAATTACTTTAGTTTGAGCCAAAAAAATTAATTGCCGTCTGAGTAAACATAGTTCGATATTGACACTGATTCCTAGAAAGAAAGCGGTTGAACAGACAGTAAATTTTATGATACATGATTAAAAGTGTAATTTCTATGATTTTTTTTTCGTAAAATTCTTTTATTAATTTGAAACAAATAAAAATGTAAGCCCGACTGCTTAAAATTATTGACAGATATGTGCAGCATGAATATCTGAAGAAATTATAATTATTGAACAAAAAATACGGAACTTGCAATTGATAAAAGACATCACAATATTTGGACGTACATGAGTGGTCTAGTTCTGACTGCTCATTAAAAGGTGATTGAAAAGTCTGCGATTAAAATTTTTACAATGATTTTATCAGCCAGGTATCATATTTGTATCAAGATTGAAAAATGAAGATATTTTTTTATCTAATTAAAAAAGGTGTTTAAATCCAAGCAATATATCAAATATTTCCAAATGGAATTTCATCAATAAGAATCAGCAGCAGCAAAGTTAACTAAACGTGTATCAAATTGTTTTAAAATGCAATATAAATCGTAAAAATTCTGTATTTAATAAAACGTAGAATCCAGAATATGCATTTAAGTAAAAGTATACTGTATGAAAGGAGGAGGGACTATAATTGGGTGCTTTCGAAAAGCCGAATGATTATTTATTACTTTAATCGTCGATGAATTAGCAAAAACGTTGTACCACAAAAAGTCAACGAGCAAGAATTTCACCAAAAATATCTACGGATTTGTTTTAAATTACCTATCAAATTTAATGTTCTGCAATTCTATCGAATGTTCTTAAAATTATACGAAGAGAAATGTTTTCTCGGTCGAATTGGTTACTAAATAATTTGAAAGAGAATGTTGTTGACGGTGCAAAATTTTATATATATTATATTTATCACACATTACATTATACAATACATACAATACATTATATTTATCACACATTGTATTAATCACTCAATTATAACTGTTTGTCTCACCCCTGGTCAGTTTGCCTTGTAAACGGTATAAATCAAAAATAGTAACATTTTTCAGTAATAATCAACTTGTCGCGACACATGTTATACAATAGATTATGAATAGAAAAAAAAACATCTAAAAAATATTTTTATATAAGAATTTCAATCTCACTGGAGAAATTGTAAAACATCTTTAAATCATATTAAACCATGGCAATATTTTTGATTTGGATAATAAAAATTTCTCAGGATTTTAAAAATGTTGCTTCAATATAAATATTATTCTTTGGTTATTTCGTTTAGAGGATTAATACCATTAATAGATTGAATTAGGATTAACAAAGTAAGACTCTGATATAAGAGGATAATAATAACAATCTATATTCTTATAGGAATATTATAAAATTTTTGAAAGCTTTTCCGGCTTCATGTTATATTTCATAAAACTTAGCTAACAGTTTTATAGACATAATCAAAGTTGAAATCTCGCCAATGACCAAATAAACATTGATTCATCGTTCTTTCTTACAAGCAATCACAATAAACCCACTTTGTTAAAGATTATCATTTAAAAAATATATGCTATAATGAATAATTTACAAAACCATTAATTTTCCTTTATGAAATAAAACAATATTAGCACGATTAATATTAAAATTTTAGATCAAGCTATATTTGAGTGAACAAGTGATTTGATATATTTTTGATCTTTAGCTTTATAATCTGTCAAGATTATAAAGCTAAAGAAAATAAGGTTAAAAAAATGCTCTTACGGTGGCGTCAAGACGAATAGCTATCTACAGTTTTATAAAATTCTTTACGAAATAAATAATTTCTTATTCTGATATTCCCATAACGACTGCTAGCAAAAGTCACCGTGCTTAGGTATTAAGCAAATGTTAAATCTAGACATGATTAATTTAGAAGTATATAATTGATAACTTTACAATAACTTTTCGGGTAAGTTCAATACGAAATGAAAAGGCTATCTACTTGGTGAGTGTTTTACAGCCAAAAGGTGTTGTTTTACGCAGGGTTGTTGTGTACTTAATTTCAATCAAAACATCGTTAGCTTTTTTTGCGGTGGGATTAAATTTTTGCTCCCTCACACTCTCATACCTTGGCTGATTGTGATTACAAAATCCGCTTCCTCTGAGAAAAGCGTCCCGCTGTTTGATGGATGAATTTCCCGCGCCTTTTCTGTTCCCTTAATACATTTCACACCGTTTACAACTTTTCTATCATAATGTGTAAGATTTTCTTTCAAAAAATTTTACGCTTTATTTGTAAACCAGGTACTCAGGAGGAATAAAGGTTCAAAACGGCAAACTTTGTTCTTGTTGTTACTTTAGTAAAAAAATATAGGAATTTGCTTTGTCACAAGTATTCATCGTTAATGTAGTATAATAGACAGCTTTTAATGTAAACATTTAAATAATTTCAAAGCAAAAAACATTTTGTTATTATTTTATCAATAATAAGCCAAACTTTAATTGAAAACCGTGAAATGGTCAAAAAAAAATTAATATAATATAATAACAAATAACAGATTTTGTTCATACAAAAATCAATTTAGGAAAATAATAGAAACAATTTTGGGATAACGTGAAATTATAACTAAAAAAAATGTCTTTTTTTAATACAATGCTTTTCCACAAATAATTAAAACATAATACCATGAAAGTAATCAACTTAAGATCACGTACAATTCTGTTATATATTTTTTTGGTTGCAAAATCCTCTTTCTTATCCGATTTTAAGACGGTCTGCAGTGAGAGCGATAAGCCATATAAAATATCTCGGCCCTATCATTATATGTTTCTTTCTCTACTCTCTTCTAAAAAAGACGATTGTGTAACTGACTAAAACGCAAGTCACGTTTTTTTTGCTGTTGAAATATCCTTATTATATTTTCATATGCTACACATGGGAAGTGAATTTTTATCGAATAAATTGAAAAAAAAACAATACTTTTAAAATAATATACTTATTGGTACTACTCGGTAGTTCGCAATATTTTACGGATATCCGAAACTGTTTTCAGATCAAAGATTTCATTTCACACACGTTTAACAGTCATATACATAATTGATTAAGGTTGTAAGTTAATTGCGCACATGTTTTATTATTTGAGCCTTTGTCAGTCGTAACAATCTGACGTTGACAGTAATAGTATGCATAATTGAAAATGCCTTAAACTTTCCAGCTAATTTTGATTGAATGGTCGCGACAAACTGAGCGAACCCGTCTGTTAATATTGACAAAATGTGGAATAAATAATAACCATATAACATTTTCCAACAAGTTTGAAAAGTAATCCAAATAAAAATATGGATGATAAATTAATTTCAGAAAATAAATAATTAACATTTTAATATATTGATTAAAAGAATTTTGGAATAAAATCAAATGATAACCGAATATGTATTAAATTTGAATTGTTACAATTTTGTACGATTCCACATGTTTTGTCACTAAAAAATGTTGATTATTTTTTATTCGCAACATATTTCGGCATCGCATCAAAATCCCTTCAATTCTTTAATCTGATATCGGAATGTTTATACGTTTAGAATTCAAAATGTGTACATGCATCATTTTATTGTTTGTTTAATTCACTACAAATTTTTATGCTTTCACCGACGTGATAAAAAAATATGCTGAAAATATTATAATAATAAAACGATTCGTGACAATATAATTTATGCTTGGGTTAATAATCATATAAATTTATACAATATACAGTCGAGGCATTTATCCAATCAACAAAATACGCACAAAGAGATACTTTTGCTATTTTTAGCTAATGTGGCATGTTCAGTAAATTTAACCTCGACCAATCTGTCATCTTGTCATGTAATTATATGGTTGTCACCAAAAATGTATTTGATATAAAATAATATAACAACGATCAGCAAACATTTGATATGTCACCGAAAAAAAACTTAAAAAGCAGTGTCTTCAATCAGTAAGTAAACTATAATAATAAATAATTGAATTACTATTTCAAGATCTAACATATATCTATCTATCTTACATTTACGACTATTCGATTACGATTATCTAATGCAACCTGTACAGTGCTATGCTTTATAAAATACTTTCATGTTACGTCTAACACCGTAATAAATAATTATTCATCAATAATATAAGATTAGAAATTGCAGTATTCCTATATCAAATAACAGATGCCAGCCAGAGGCGGCCTAACGAAATGACATGATGTGAACACAACATTTTTCAAACCGTTAATACCTATTGCAACTTCTCTTTACTGTATGTATACTGTTATCTCACGAAGAATCTTGACTCAATAATATATCACTTGTAAATGTAATTCATTAGATTTTGTCGCTTGACCCATTTGAGACATAAGCGGATGGCTGAATTATGGAATTAACTAAATGCGATAAATAAAATGCATGCGAATAGAATTATTGTAATTAATTTAACCACGTGCAACTTGTGAATATTTGAATGCAATTGACTGCGTGTATTGTTAACTGAAACAATTAAATCGTATTATTACTATCTTCTCCAATCCAATTCATGTGTATTTAGCGATTCCGAATACTACACATTGATTAATTAGTGAGCTGTATGGAACTGTAACAGTAATCCCCCACATAGGATATACGCAGTATAGGCAAACTATTGTGGGTTCGATAAAAGCAATTAGATCCTATATGTTCACGCTGCTAAGCTTTCATTGAACAATGGTAAAAAATACGATTTTATTTATTTCTTTAATCGTTTTTTTTCGCAATGAAACACACGGAATTTCAATGTAACTTCTGAATTGGCAGAAAAAAAAATTAGGATATTCTTGATTTGAGTCAAGCGTGTAAACGAGTCAACCCCAGGAAAACCTGTCAAATCATATACGATACTTTACATTAAGAAAATTTCTTCCAATTCATTGTCTACAACAAATTTCTTTCTGTATAACTATTAAAGTAAGACTTTTCAGACATTTGTTTAAATAATAACACTACAAATTTATACATAGTTTCCAATTTACCAGATAAACATATGTTTTTGAGCGACTACATATTGACATCCTCTAGCGCAACACTTCAACACCATACATATGTAATTCATTGCACATTATGATTTAATAAAGAAGAAAAGAAACCATGTTTTTATTTCTCCATTAAGTTATGACACAAGATATTTCTTTTAAAAGTACCACAATACAGTGCGTCGATATAGCGTGATAATATAAGCGACATTTTATAAAAAATAATTTTCCTGCAGTTGCAAAACACGCGAAAACTTTATTTTTTCTGTAAATAGTCCAACAAGCGGTACAGTAATTGTTTCGAAAGGGTTTTTTTTTATATAACGGAAGAGTCTTGGGCAAGAAAATAAATACTTGATGAACAAGATTGAGAAATATACGTCTCGTCTTTTTTAAAAGAATCTTTAGGCTAGGATGTATCGTATCTAACATATTTGAAGTTAAATCATATCATAGAATTAATATGTATGAAGTTCCCAGTCGGTTTGTCATAAAAATCATGATTATCAACCAAAAAATTGAAATATTTTCAAACATAATTTATGCATCAATGCGATACACAAATATGACGAAACGGGCAGCGATACACAGCCAGACAAATGTCACAAAACGAAAGTCATAACATTGCTAGATATTTGTTTTTAAAATTATTATAATTGCAATGCAATGTAAACAATAAAACGATTTAAATAAATTTAAGTCATAACGAATCAAACTCCTTCGATTCTATTCCGTACTGTGTGTCGCGGTCTTATTTTACAATTTTACACTCTAAGTGTCCACAGCTATTTTTCTTCGTTTTTATAGAATGACCGCAATTTTTTTACACAAAGTTGAAGAGATAGAAGCGTGCCTGCTTAATGAACGATAAAATAGAATACCATTAATACGCGGATCACGTGCATACCCAAGTTCAACATTTGGCCTTGCCTATTCTTGAAATATATAGTACGTAAAATTTTATTATATGAACATGTATGTATAGATACTTTTTTACTTTTGCAAAAAAAAAAAAATGGAAAAAAATTCAATGCTTAAAAATTTAACGGCTGCATATTATAACCAATCTTATCAACTAAAGTTCAAATAATATCAATTGGATTACCAGTAAAAAAAAATATGCTCGTTATAAAAAAGCAATATAACGAAAAAATAAAAATAAACACTATTTCGCTATAAAAAAATGTAATTGCTATCTGTAGTGTTACAACTTGTGAATTATTAATTGTGTGTACCTTTCTCGTGTACGGCTGTATCGAAAATCAATAAAATGTTGTAGTAACCGTTATTTGCGAAATATTTTTGTAGATACAGCATGTTTCTCATGAGGAGATTGAGTAAGTCTAAATTATCACAAAATATTTTTAAAATATTTTATAAAATTTTTGTAACCTACAAAAATTTTATATTAATGAATAAATGACTAAAATTAAACAATAAACAATAGATCAGCATTCTTCGAAACTTTTGAAATAATTTGTTGAATAATACAGAACGTTTAATTTGTTACGTATTGAAAATTTACGAATATGAAAAAAAAAATGAATTCAGATGATTGAAAAAGAAAAAAGAGAGATAGAATACCGTTTAATTAGTTACATTATAAATTCTAAGCCAATTAAAAAACGATAAATGGTGAACGCTGATAAAGTAGATGTCTAATAAAGATAGAAATTTCGACAAAAATATTCAGTCGAGACCGGTCTTGCTACAAAAATCCTATTAAGTATACTAGGCTAATAAAAGTCGAAAGTCTAGTATGCAGGCTATTATAAAAATGTGCCTGCCGCGTTCACTGAAATCGAATCGCTATGTTGGGTACTCAGAAACGAACTGGGTATGAAAATTGTCAATTTTAATATTTATATTGTCGTCCTAGTCCGAATATAACGTGACCATTATGTTTGGGATAGTATTGAAAACGAAAAAGATAAATACAAAATGAAAGTTTTTTTAGCGTGCTTTAATAATAATAATGCGATTTTTTCTTCAAAAAAAAAAATATTTGGGAAAAAAGATTATTTTATTTTTAACAATTATTTCCAAAAGAAAAATACATGTTTATGGTTGAATTACGCTACTCTGGGCGCTAAATTTCATTCGACCCACCTGCACAAATTGTAAATGAGAGTGAAGGAAATGTCTTGTTTGATTACAATGTGATAGAATCGACTCGGATGTGTATGAACTTTATAAAAAAAATATATTTTCTCCTATTTAATAGGTGATAGACATAACACTTTGCGACCGGTTACGTTTCAGAGATTACACCACAATAAAAAAGATTTATCACCGTCCAATCATAGCAACCAATAAGTATTATAAATTAGATAACGCTAATCTTTATCAGAATATAGAAAAAGAAATCTTAATAAATTTTTAAAATGCACGCAGTAGCTGACAATGCACTTTAAAGGCTCTATTATTCAGATAGTAAATTGGTTCCGCAAAATTTTCATTTCGGGTGTACAAAACTATCTATTGGTAGTTCGTTTCAATTAAAAATACCACATTATCAACATCGAAAGTGTTTCAATGAAAGCATTAACTGAAGATCAGTAGATTAATTATCTATTTTACAAAATCAATTTCGCGTCATTGAAGACAGATTTTATATATTACATATATATAAGCTAATTTAGGACTCGATACCAAGTATCCATTTCCGTGTCTGCTCTAATTGTGAAGCATATACTCTGATTTCACTTGAAATTGTTCGAAGAGAACAGGGTGTTATTCACAAACTCAATTTCTCTTTTTCAGATAAATTAAGGATAAGATCGTTCTCGGTATTCTTCGCTTATAGGATTGGATACGATCAATCACTAGTCAACAAGTAAATAAATTGATAAATCAATTTATGAAACTGTCCGTATTGGAATGTCAGTATCGCAATAACGCCAACATATTTGATACGTTGACAAACTTTATATATATTTTTATACAGAATGCTGCTATATATTATTTTAGTTAAAACAACATATCTTTCATGCATTTAACATTCATTTAAATCACTATTTCCTGGTTATGGCATTCGATTGGTAATCTATTATAAGGTAATGCTTTGAATATGTAAAAACAAATAAAGATCAATGAAAACTTTTTACGGTTAAGCTTAGCAACAATCCAATACCGTGTATAAAAAATAACTTTTTATTGGCCGTTTTAACTTTTCGAACTGATTAAATTGTAAAATAAGTTTATAGCCATTCATGATATCTGTTTTCAATGCATTGCTTAAAATCGGCAATTTAGGGAAAATATAAAGTTTTTTTTTCTTTCGCGTGAAAAGTGAAAAATTTTACAGACACAAAAAAATCATCTCAGAAACTACTCCGATAATAAAATAATGAAGTGATTTAAAAAAAAAATTATAGAAAATAATTGTGTATTGTAATTTGATTTTGAAAAATTGAAAAAAATCATGATATTCAAGCACGATCACGATATTGTAATTCTTTTCATTTTTTATATATATTCTGAAATATTTTCTATTATAATACAATGAGAAATTTTAAAAAACAATTCAAATATAAGATTATGTATTTAACTATTTTTTCACAAAAAAAAAATATATTGTTTATTCGCTTAAGCAACATTTCCTGCAAGTCTAATTTGTCAGCCCAAATTAAATGAAATAACCTTGCTTTTTTTACTAAAGCTTAACATAAAGGTTCGGTCCAGGATATATTTTGCCAGTTTACATAACTAATAACTTTTTTGATTAACACAAAAAAATAATCAATCATGCAAATAAACTTCACTTCACTATTGAATGTCATTGAATGATATTCAAATTCATTGAAAATCAAAAATTTATTTTCTAATCGAAAATACAACTTATAGTTTTTTTAACCTATATAAGGTCACATGATGTGTAATCCCACCGTTTCCCCATCAATCAGAAATATTTTAGAAAGAAGATATCCAAACTTAAAAGAGCCCAATTGCATATTAACGACAGTTGATAATTATTTGTTGAAATATCTTTAATCGAATACTCATTAACGGTATTTATTGTTTTCAAAATTTATCGTATGTAATTCATTGTCATTATAATCGTGTTAATAGTTTTGAAAGTTGTTTAGACGTATGATTGGATCCCAGCTTTACATGGTTTTACATTTGAAATAAATTCTTTTTGAATAAAACCAATGTAAACTGTTAATCGTATGTCATTTCGGTTGCATATGTGTGATAGAATTCCGCAAGATACCGAAAGGCGAATCCCAAGTCACTACTGATAAAAATATATGAAATCGTACAAAATTTCAACGATTCAAATATTAAAAAGTATTTACTTACATAATAATAAATATGCAACAATACAACGCAACACACTTGAAACAGTGAATTATTAATAAATTCCATACCACGATAGTATTAAGCCTTTAAAAAATAAACATTAAAAATTCAAAGCTCCATCCATAGTTGTCGTTGTCACTAGTCACCTTTGCGTATCTTAAATCGATTTCAAATAAACAAATGCTGCAAACTTTTCAGCTGTGTACTAAAACTTTTTCGTTACAAACTTTCAACATAACAATGACTTGAGCCCGCTTTTTTATGGAAAAGTGAAAATGGGTCATTGAAAAATATATTTACGTCGATATCTCCAACTTTCCTCAAATTCGTGTTTTTATTGTAAAATGAGGATCGATTATTTTCCTATTTCACTTGCTATGTTACAAAATTTAAGATAACAAAGCAAAGATTTTTTTATTAAAATTTAACTTCCGCAAAGTTACCGTCGATTACATTAAAAATAATAATAACCAAGAAGAATTATTCCCGCCGTGAGGCATTTATCGCCTCTCTCGTGAAGATTGCTAAGCTTCCCATGTTGAGCAGTTAATTAGAAATTTTTATTTAACTTTAAACAGAAATCAATTAAGAGTAAATAACATCTTAAATTGAACAGGTATATTATCACTTATAAATTGATTTACCTTGGTATGTTTTACCTTTCAGTACAAGTATTCTATATGTAATTTATGATATCGACTAAAGGTGCTTGATGGAATTTAAATTTCATATTTGAATTGTTACAACTTTGTACAATTCCACATGTTTTATCACTAACGATCCGGGTTTCGGCTTTTGGCATCTACAAGCATTTTATCACAAGGATGTCACAGAACTGACATACAATAGACAGTTAGCATCGTTTATATACCAAAGGTATTAATTAAAAGAAAACACAAACCCCGCTTCATCGGCAAAAAAATTGTGTTAAGCATGTTATATTAAATGATGTTATTTTATAATAGGTTGACATACTTTAGAAAGTGATAGAAAATGTTTTTACATTGGCAAACCGGTCGTCGATTATTTATGGTTTTAAAAAGAACTATCTGCTACAACGCACTTAAGTCTGCAAAATAATGAATATGTCATGTTGAAAATTTTATGAACAATACGAACAAAAATATATTACCTTATGTTATATATATATATTACAACATTCAATTATTCGATTCAATGTTTTGAGTTCATTATAACGATAATGT
Organism: Himalopsyche japonica; assembly: GCA_028555115.1. Classification (NCBI taxonomy): domain Eukaryota; kingdom Metazoa; phylum Arthropoda; class Insecta; order Trichoptera; family Rhyacophilidae; genus Himalopsyche; species Himalopsyche japonica. The sequence goes on along the minus strand of JAHFWJ010000091.1, from coordinate 101,335 downwards.
CACAAATGTATAAGTATCATTCCTTGTCATTGTACACTTTTAAGGTGTTAACTGTTACTTCTTGGTGGAAAGGCATGATATTTTAAATAATAAAAACACATTTTTTTAGTACATATTTCCACAATATATTTTTTGATCAGGATCGGTTTCGCTCATCGCGAGCATTATCAACTGACCAATGGCATTATCAGTTGATAATGCTCGCGATGAGCGAAACCGGTCCTGATCAAAAAATATATTGTGGAAATAAGTACTAAAAAAATGTGTTTTTATTACTTAAAAAAAAAAAAAAAAACAGTCATTGTATGCGACAACATGCGTTGGGATTGACTGTGAATATCTTAATGATAAATTTACGCGTAAGAGGGGAAATAATTTGCAAGGTTATGCTTCACAGAAACGTTTTTAATGAAAGTATGGAGTATTGCTATATTTAAATAAAAATACGCTTTTGGGAATAAAAGAATTCTATATAAGTCTATAATATAAATAAGAGTATTCTCATTTTAACGAATATCAAAGGCAATAACGAACATCTTTCACCCACACCGTTTTGTTGATGTCACAATCACACATGAAGTAGTAACCCCCGTAAAAACCCCCGTAGTAAAGCCCCGACATTCAGCATCGGCTAAAAGGCAAACTAATTATTTTATCCTTATAAGCAGATGGGTGTAGGGTTGTTACACAACGTTTCCGGTTTAGATATTTAAGCACAATAATTAAACTCCAGCTAAATTATTTAATCGATTAAATAAAAACACAATTAAAATCACATATTTTTTTAAAATATAGCATGTCTTTCACCGATAATGGTTTCGGGATTTAAGCACGTAGTAGAAAATTATGTTGCGCAAAGTCGGCTTAAATGCGACGGAAGAAAATATGATTCTTGAAATCAATGTTAAAACCGAATTCATTGTAAAGTTCTAAGTTTTTATAACTATTATGTATAGGAACAACGTATATCGGAGCTAAGTATATTGAAATTAAATTTCTTAGGAATTGTATCGAAATGGATTTGTTTAATGATGAGTGTTTTAAAATGATTAACCTGGCTCACTTCCAAAAAAACCATTTCATTTTATTATTTCACACAATATTGAATATTGATAATGCGAAAATAAAAATTGTGTCAGAAGTATGGATTTAATCTTGTGGTTACCAAGCGATATGCGATTACTTTGCAAGAAATGCCACTAAACTATAGCATAAAATTATAAGTAAAATGTGTGCAAACACCGTTAAGTATTCTTTACCCCTGATCCTATTCCATATAAACATTTGTTATGTGGTGACTGTCACTTCTCGGTGAAAAAGCATTATATTTAATCAGTGAAACAAACATGTTTCAAAAAAATCATATATTTATATGGAATCAATTAATAAGTGTTAAACAAAACATTTGTACATATATGGTGGCATGGTCGTCCAACCCTTGAAAATTAAACACAGTGAGAATGTATTGGATATAATAAATTGGCATAAACTACGTCCTTCCTTAGTCCGCTTTCCACACTAGACTAATGATTGATAGATGCTTCAATAAAAATAACTATCGACTACATTGAAAGCGAACATGATGAAACAAATTTTTATAATAAATTTACCTTGAAAATGACAATCAATGAGAAATTACAATTTTGCTTATTAGTATAACATTATAATAAGCTTTTGTTTACTATTATATTTCTAGGTGTCTTGAAAGTTAACACTCCGGCTCGAGTAGAAGATCTTAATCCAACATTGGCATAACGACGAATTAGTTGGGAGCAGCTGAGATTGGACGTTAGTACTTATTTTCGAGCCAAAATGGCAACATCGTCATTGGGGGCTCTTTTGCTCATTTCATTTCTCTTGTCATTGGTACGAAACTCCTCGGCACAACTATCTGGCGATTGGAAACCAGTAAGGCGACCACAATCACTCGCCGTTTCCACCTATCATGGAAATGCCTTCCCTGCCCAGCAAGAAATAGAAGACAGGTCAGTAATTTAACGCTAATATGTATTATAACACTAATTCACATCTCTAAAAAGAAAATTATGAGTATGTAAAAAAAATGGAACTGAAAATGGTTTTTTGTTAAACAAAATCAAGTCGCTTTAAGATGATTTATTTATTTAATATATTTTAACCAATCGAATAAAATTATAATTAACAAGGGCAAAATATCGGCACCTTTATATAATACAATACATCTAAAAGCTGTTTCTCAATAGTAAAAGTTCCTTAAAAAATTGCAATAAATTAAAAATAATTATTTTCGTCCAGATTCAGCGGATCAAATCACTTCAGCCAATTCGACACATCTTTGGCTAGTCACCTTTCTTCGTCCCATGGCCTCGGTTCACTATTGGCAGGTCCAAACACGGAAGATGAATGCGCTCTCTACAAAGTTGGGTTCAATCAGGAGCTGTATTTCCAATACGTTCAATTCAAGGAAAATATTCCCGACATGAAAGAGTTTACTCTATGCACGTGGACCAAATTCAATAACCATTCCAATGATCATCCACTATTCTCGTATGCTGGTAAGCTTTACGTCATTTAACACTATTTTCCTTCCTTGAGAAAAATATTATAAACTCATAAAGTAGTGAAGTTTTATAATACAGTTCATTCGAACAATTGATTTGAATAACTTAACAATCAACAGGTGTCATGGATTTTCCAGTTACCATAAAAAGTCATGAATCTGAACGTTAAAAAAATTCGACTGATTGAAAAATTCCTATCATAGCTTTTGTGAGGAAATAAAAAAAAATGTAAAAACATATTGTAATCTTGCTTTGAATATTTTTTTACTACTAAATCAAATATAAAATGAAGTACATGTCCAAAAAAAACATTATTTTCCAAATTGCCGTTAGGTCGAATGTTTGGTATGAAAAAAAGAGTTTCAATATTGGGCTGAAAAACTCAAGTAATCATTTCAAATAAAATCGCGTGTTTCTTGTGGAACTTAAGCCTAAATGCTTTAGTAATACATACACAATAATAATAGTAACAATTTAGTATTGCCTAAAATAAGTTTTTGCAGAAAAGCCAAAGGCAGCAAAAGAATAAATTAAGTGTTACAAAATGTTCAATAAAGTGAAAAAATTCTGAAAGCGCAACACTTGCCACACTTTTAAAGGAATGGAAACCTTTCAGTGGCGTCACCAAGTAATCATTAGATTGTTAACCCACATCTACCGAATATTTTAATTAATGTTCAATCAATAATGATACATTTTGAACACGTAGAATGTTGATGGTTAATATTTCCTGATTTAAGATCAGATCAAAATCAACTAACAAATATTACAAGTCGTGGTTATAAAAATAACAAAAAAAAATATTGTGTATAATGATTTCGAAAACTGCATTATTATCATCATTAAAGAAAGCATTATTGCGAATAACGATGGTCCCTTTTATAGTAATTATATGATTAAGCAAAAAATTTCAACTCTAATGAGAGCATTTTCATTACGCTGCCCAATATATGGCGAATATTAATGGGTTCATATGTTCTTTGATTTTTTATTGTATATAAATTTTAAGACTATTATGGTTTATAATATAAATACTGATTTGTTGTTTTTTTTGTATTGCTTACAGTTGGAAATCATCCAAAGGCAATCTTGTCATGGGTTTCCAATACTGATAGAGCAAGCTATTACAGTTTGGCGGTTGCAGGGCATACGTTCTACCGACTCAACTACCCCCTAAGATTGAATAGGTAACGTATAAAAATGCGCGATAATATCATAAAAAACACTAACATTACAAAACCGGCTACAGATAATTGCATGCGTTTATATAATTGTTTATTTCAAATTTTTTCATTGCTGACTACCCAAATATAAAAAAATATATTTTGTTATTCATAAGTATACTTTTTTGCCATTCGATTAAAGAAAGATTCAAATTAATGATTCGTACTATCAGCTGCGCGAAACCCAAATATTATAATATAATTAATTGCTTTATAAAATAATGTATGCAAACAAAGTTTTGTCTGCAATTAAATCGGTCTTAGTGAATATTTTAACAACACTAAAAAATGTCAAATCTCTTCGAATATGTCACAAATCTGTTTGCAAATTTGACAGTGATTGATATAACATAGATTTTTAAAAATCTATAATTTTGCGCAAATTATATTCACAGGACTTAAAATATCCGTGTGAGAATAAAAAAATTAAAATCTTTATAACAAATCGCCACGATGTATCAATTGGCTTTGCGCTATCCGCGAAATGAGTTGAAAAGTTAGGCAACATACAAATATCACATTCCATCAAAAACCTTTTGCATTTGGCTTAAAGCTTAATGAAAGTGAGCGTAAGAAATATTTCACATGTATTTTATTCGATTTGCGGTTATAAACTTCATTCAGTTATTGCACTCTTTCAGCGGAAAGTAATTTGTTTCCTTAACAAGTGTTTTGCTCAGGCCAACAATTATTTATTACGTTAACAATGTAATATCAATACAAATTTAAATTCAAAATTTTCCTTTTACAATCAACCTAATCCGAGATAAGTGTGCTTTATTGAAAACGCTTCCATACAATTACAGTTATTAAGATAATTACATTTTAGATTCTCAGTATATTTATAATAGATAAGCGAAATACATATATAAAAACCAATTTTTATATTCTAAAACAACTTGTATATGTAAAATAAATACAAATGAAACATTTCTTCTATTGTTTGTATTTTTAAAAATTGCTTTGTTCTGTGTATGTTATAATATTGGTACTTAAAATATATCATGCTGTACGAAATAACAATATCAAAGCCTGTACGACACTTCAATTTTAAAAAAATCTGACAACGAATGCGAATAGATGTCAGCAGTAAAAGGTGAATAAATAACGTTATACGCAATGTAAAACTTTGTCTATTGCAAAAAATACACAGAGCTTACAATCGTCAACGAATTTCAGACAAAATGAACAAGCGTTAAGTTTTTTTCATTTTGTCAAATTTGTCAAATTTAGTAGAGGTGAGATTAAATACAACAGAATTTTATATTATGTTATAACAATGTTTCGTAGTCATAATGCGATGTTGAAAATCAATTGGAAAAAAATGTGTATTGTAAACTGATATAAAATTTCTTATACTTGCAACAAATAAAACGTGAGCTGCCACTGCTAGAAATTTACGAGCGAATAAAAAACATATTATTTTTTAAGATCTATATTATCTTATAACGTTACTTAATAGAGGTGTGGTTTTATCGGTGAAAAACAGCGATAAGACAATATGGCTTTCGATCATTTCAAATTACATATTTTCGTTAAAATTGGTCATTCAAAAACACTTTGAAAGTGTTAAAAAATTATCGCCATGAATAAAAACGTAAAAAAGTACTTAAGAAGGTGCTACAAAGTAAATAAATACATGTATCGAATTGAATAAAAATAGTGCTATTCCGATGATGTAAAAAGGGAACATTTGGAAAAGAAAGTCGTTGTATGAAAAGCTTTTCTTTATAGGGATTTTCTTGGTTTTTTCCAACAGATGGTACCACTCGTGTCAGTCGTGGAACGGTCGCACCGGCGAATGGCAGATTTGGGTGAACGGCGAACGGGTGGGCAGAGGATTCCATAATAGGGTCAGTATAAAATGACATATGTATATGTAATACCTATATCCTCACCTATCATCGTTTTGATGTCACATTCATACTATTTATATACAGTGTTCCAGAATATGTTGGTCATATGTTAATGTAAGTAAACCCAAAGAGCGTTATTTTATATTAAATTAAATCCACACAACTCTTTCTATCCGAGTATTCTTTCACTTATCTAAAAATTTTGTTTTAATAAAATAGCATTTAGTATTGAAACATTTTCGAATAAAATTAATTTAACAAAATTGAAGTAATCAAATACGACGCAACAAGAGTAAATATAGAATAAGAAATTATAAGCAAAAATGGTATTGCTCAGTAACCTATACATAAATTTTAAATGACGCACAATATGAAAAATATGGAATATGACTGAAAAAAAGCAATAAAGCAAAGCAATCTACTCGTTTTTTTGAATTCAACATCACGATGCATTTGATATTTAATAAACGCTCCATTGATATTTTTTCACATTATCATTATTCACGATCTGAGCATGATCTTAAGATGCACGAAATGACTGAAAAAAATACAAATCAAGATATTAGGCATCTGAGGGCACGATGCGGATCGTAAACAACAGTTTTATTTGTGGTCATAATGAGAAAATCCTTTATATTTAAAATAATAAGCACTAAAAGTATTAAATTTGCAGAATAATTTTAAAATTCCAATACTGTGAAACCCTAACGTAAGCAAAAAAAAAATAATTATTACAAAGCCTAAACTGAAATTCTTAAATGTACACAGCTTAAAATTTTAAATCCTTTTGACACCTATTCATATATTGTTAAAAGCCAAATTTCCAGTGCTGATTAAATAAATGCTTATGTTGATGTGTCAGCATGCAAATCGAACATGCATTTCAGTGAAATAAAAATAATAATCTACAAACTACTAAAATCTACTAAAAATGATAATTTATAATAACATATAATATTTAATACGGTCAGTCTATCATAATATTAAAGTATATTAATTATAACTGTATTCATTTTACACAAGCATTATTATTTTAACCTAAAAAAAGCTCCCGGAATACCTTTAAAAACCTAATTTTATTTCAATTCATCGAAAGAGTTTTATGGCTCATAATAAGCAATGCAAGAATAACTTTACGCATTTGTAAAACATGAAGTATTTCCATTTGATATAACATATATACCAATTGACAAATCGAATACTTATCTTGATTTGAATTTCCAAATAGATTTAAATGTCACGCATGTGAATAAATGCATTGAAATTTCGTATGTAAAACAAATAGCACTGTGTCATAAAACATATTGTAAATATAATTAAAGCAGGAAAGCTTGTTGCAATACCCGACTACCTCGTTTTATATTATGTTGTATTTATATAATTAAAAGTAACAAAAATGTTGTAATCATAAACGCAAAATTAACGATGCATCACAATCAAGTAATTCTGGATTGCTACAACTATACTTGTATGGTAGTGACTTAATTTTTTCGAATACTTGAAGACGATGTTATTTTCAAATATTTATAGAAATCTATATTTATAAGTGCTGTTAATTCTACATATGATCAATATGATCAAACAATCTCTATTCAAGTTGTAGAGTTCCGAGTGTTCATCCGAATTTATTTTAACAGTTGGTTGGCCACGTGATCAAAGGAGGTGGAGTAGCTATCGCAGGACAGGAGCAGGGTCAAGTAGGAGGAGGCTTCCAGGAGGGAAAAGATGCTCCAAAAGGTAAGAAGATAGTTAAATATTTCAACAAGATTCACGGACGACTCGTAGCAAACGAGAGCGACAATCGCTAGATAATTGAAACCCTTCAAAGTAAATATACTCGGACTGAAGATTATATTTATAAAGTCTTTGCCAACGATTATTTCAGAAGAACTTCTGTGTTTAGGTTCACATCGTTGGGTTAGTTTTATAAAGACTACGCAAATCTTATCAATTCTCTTAATATAATAACGTAATTATATATCATATAACCTATATAGAGCCTCGATGTATGTAGGGCAATAAAAATCAATACATGAGATTAATTATTTGATGTATCGTCACACAAATCATGAGAGACAAATATAACAATTCAAAGTTTAGAGAATCAAAATAAACATTGAAATATCACTCGTTATTCTGGGGAAATTTTGCTGTCAATCTGTGAAATGTCAATTCAACCGTGTTTTAGGTACAAATTAAAGATATTGATTCAACGAGGCAGAATATTCTAAATGGTTTTATTATTTTTGACGAAATGGCTGCTACATATCTATTGTAATTTTTGGGTGCTATTTATAGTTCCTACCTATTTATTGTACATCGTTCTTTTCAATTGCGACATTTAACAAGCTGAATTTCATGAACATTGCTTTACGATACTGTTGTGTTCGTATGTCTTTACCAGTGTCACTGACCTTTTAAAAATTATATTTTAATATTCAGTTTAATCTAAATAGTGATACTGGGACTAATATATTGGAATATGCTAGAGTAGGTACAATAACTGAGAATTAGATTGTGTAACTCAGTTGTAGGTATAAGTAATACTTGTACTTATAAAACATACAATAGTATGGGTAGTACCTACGTTAACATATCGTTTAGGGTCTATAGAGAATTACCATTTGTGTGTGCTTCGGAATTATTTACAGAACCCAGAGAGCAAATTACTATGCCACGGAATGGATACATTCAAATCAGTTTGAAACATCCCATCCAAGGCATAAAGGGTTTGCCTGTGTGATCGTACAATTGTTACAAATTATCATTTCATACAGCTGAATATTTAAATGGGAAACCTTAACAATCACTGCGGCTCAAATATTTTATCTGAAGCCTAAAATTAGTACTTAGCAAATAGTTGTATGACAAATTCGTTACATGATTTAAAATTAAATTCAACTACTTACTTTAAATTCAGTATTTTGAAATCAAAAGCGTTCGTAAAACCGCTATTGTCGTTTTCGAGGACAACTTATTAGTTATTAAAGATCTTTTTTTCAAAAATATGTTCCGTTGAAATAGGATAAGTATATAAAAACATTTAAGTCCATGTGTATTTCACAATTAATGTCAAGAAATACTTTTAATTAATACTTAATTTAATGGTGAATATATAAATAAATCAATTATATTGGTTCCATGTAAGTGGTAAGATGAATTAACATCAGAATGAAAGGTCTTCGCTATATAAAAAAAAGCAATGTTTATTTAGTCTGCAGAATTTTGTGGGAATAATTGATTTGATATGGATATTCTAGTATAACAAGTATCGATTTTTTCGTTTTTGAACACAAATTGATTACCTACATAAAACGTATAATTCGAGTTAGAATATTGGCGACGCTTAACGACGTTTTACAATTTACGGAACATTTCAACGGGAAGAAAATTACATGGAAAATAAGTTGAGAACCAAAATATATCCAATTGATTTTTTTCATTCGTCCTTTTTCGAGCTGTAAAAATACGCACTGGATGCATGCATTAGTATAACAATGAAATATCTCTGGAGAAACGTTTATATATGAAATGTATTACATATAAGTATATCACCATTCATTTGGTGCTCATAAACTGTTGACCCATTTTTTTAATGTTCCCATTCATCTTAAAATTCCAAAGGAACTGTTAGTCGCACAATTTATTGTGAAAAGAATAAAAAAGGCAAAAGTATTTTATAAATAAAGTATATCACGGATATACACGTTACACGAATATAAACGTCATGTCACGTACAATTGTCAAACGAATTTTTTTAAATATTTATGTGTTATTATATCATAAATCATCAGAAACATGGCATCTCAAAAAAAAATGGTCCGGAACATGCAATTTTTAAGGTCTATCGAAAAAAGTCCTTATTTTGAAGAATGCAACACAAAAATAAAATTTGAATTGAAAATTAATCTTAAAAAAAATAACATAATACCATATTTTAACTCGACGTATAAATAAGGCCAATGACAGCTGCATAAGGTTCATTAATTTGAGTTTCTGTTTTGAATAAAACTGCTCATTTATTTAAAGAAAAATGAATTATATTTGAATAAATAAACGGCAATTTCTTGACTACTATTTCCATAATTATATAGTTTCAAGTTCAGGACGGGTATTTTTTATATCGAGGAATATAAAATTGTAGTAAAGTAGTTATAAGTATTGTGTTCTATTTATTTCAACATAATGTCTTTACACATCAAAAGGTGATTGAAGAAAATATTGTTCACATCACGGTCAAATTGAATTTAGCCAAAAAGCCTAGAATGATATGCATATTTAAAAAGGTCACAATAGCAATACGCCCACCGAACAGCTTATACATTAATGTGAATTTATAAGATAATCCATTGCCATCTGGAATCTAGAATCTAGTATCTAGACTCCGAATTTCTAGGAAATCATAAAGAGATGCAAACAGTTAAATGTTTATTGTGGTCAATAAAATAGAAAAAGGTGATTTTCAAGTTGACAGCTAGTCAGTTCTTTGTGGAATAATGACTCTCCAAATAAACAAAGCATAATGCGACAGTGATATTACCAAATCTTGAAATTAAATGATCAGCACCGGTCCCGCTCATCGTGAGCATAATCAACTTACATTATCGGTTATCCTGATCGTCACATTAAATTCCATTTTATTCATTTATTTTGTTTATGACAACTTCGATAAACAGCACGATGAAATATATAATGATAATATTTTAGTTCTACAAAAATCATAACGCATTCGACTAAGCCGAAATAGATATCAACTATATATCTTTAATTTTTGCAAGCCGAAATAGCTATAATATACAGTGACAAAATATTTTTTTTAGAACTAAAATACATCACTATTTTTTCACAGTATTATAATTGAGTTCTATTAAGTAAATGCGAATAAATCGACGAGCAAGGTGACCAATAAAAAACTATGATACAAATCATCGTTAAATTTGAATTGTTATAACTTTGTACGATTCCACATGTTTTGTCAATGTCACGGATGCAACAGAACTCAGTTGCAATCGTACAAAGTTGTAGCTATTCAAATTCCATCAAGCACCTTCAGTCGATATCATAAATCTAATCATCATTGTTGTTTATTGACTCGGAATATGATGTTTGAAATTATTTTCCTTTAACGTGTGATGACAGTTCAGTAATCATTTCAAAAGAAAATTAGCAACAAAAAACAATCACGAAAACTAAGATATGTGGAATACAGAATATCTGCATAAAATGTTATGTTTCGTGTTATAATGATGAATACTGTTTATTTTTTAATGAAACTGTTAGACGCGAATAATCTTCGCATAAAATTAAAAGTTAAAGATTTTTTAATATAGATCTTCCGTTGTTTTTTTTTTACGTTTATATACAGTATAAATTGACTGCAGCAAGAGAATGTCTGCCAAAAGACATGAGCTAAAATACCAAAAAATCGATAAACTTCAAGCAAGTAAATTGAAATACGTCCATTTTTACAAATAAACTTTCTTCAACGAAGAATTGAGTAACATTTAAACATGAACATTATCATTTTATATTTCCAGATTAACCTACATCGATAACTTGACGACGTCTATAAAATTTACCATTTATGAAGTTTTCGAATCACTAAACACATAATAAAATCGTAAATATTCAGTAAAAGCGACTTAATTACTGAGTCAGCAAAAATACGTTATAATTAAACTCGTATAACTGTGGAGCCTATCGAATTCAAGCCTACGTATGATGTTGCGTGCTATCATCGGAGAATAATTAGTATTATCGATTTACAGATTTTGGAAATTAGCCTTTTCATAATGATCGTTTACATGCTTGAACAAAACTGTATAGAATTCAAATGCATAGCTGAATCAGCAAATTTTATTTTAATGTTAATAATAGTAATGTGTGTAGTTTAAAAGATTTTTTTACATGGAAAATGCTAATAAGTCAAGTCATGTGTAATATGATCAACCAATTCAAACAGATATTTGAAAGGTTGACAATAAAATTTCTTATTCATGTACAAATCCGGCAGCAAATAAAAAACATATTATTACTGTACCGTCGTGAAATATCCGTCTACAGATGTGAAAATTATTTAATTTTTCACACAATATGCTGGATATATAATACTATCAAAAGCCAAGTGTGTTGAAAAGTGTTAAGCGTGACGAATTGAAAATTAAATAGCACCTTCTTCTAATATTTATAGAAAAAAGCAATAAAATTTTTGTACAAACTCAAAGCCTGTCTGTAGTGATAGTGAACGAAGAAAACAAGTAATTGTATACTAACCGCCCATGGTGACTTTTATGGCATTTAAATATGAATCATTTTCCTGTTGCATAGTTTTATTCTATCGACTGATATTTATTATGAATAGCATGACTAAAATTAATTAAAAGTATATATCCTTTAATGACGAACAATGTTCTCTTTGTGTACGTTTCATCAAAAAAACACAAAAAATATGGCAGATTTACAAAGAATTATTGCTATTCGTCATCTGGAAAAAGTGTTCTATTCAATTTCATAGCGAGAAAGAAATATTTTACATTTAAAATGTATGGAAGTCTTGAAGAGAAAGATATTTTCTTTCGAGCGGGACGAAACGGTGCATAAATAAAAACTCAAGGATGCGTATCCCCATATCACGTATTCGAAATCGTTTTGGAGGCACAATTTCGTTGAACTTTTTGCTTTATGTTCAAACCTTTTAAAATTCACTAAATATACACTCAGCAACTTTAATAACAAATATTCATTTTATTTCTTTTCAGTTTGCAACTTTTTTCAGGATTTTTTTATATGGCTCGGGTATTGTTTCTCCGCATTTTCATACCTGCCTTACACTTAATATACATACTATTTTTAGTTTGTTTTGTTATTAAGACAATGATGTTTATATGGTTGCACAGGAAAGGAGAGGATATTTTTTTTAAAAAATACACCCATTTACGATTTGAACAAAAGAAATATTAGAGCAATATATTGTGAGAATCAAACTGATAAAAATAATAAAACAACGTCATATAATACACAATAGTGGAATAAGATTTAATACCATTCAAACAATATAATAAATTATCTTATATGTATTACTATATAAATGTTTTTCTACTTAATTTTTAATATAACCATTTTCAAGCTATCAAGTTTAATTGCATTTTCCATCACCATTTTGTCACACAAATAATTGGGTTACATATTTCATATAATATTCCTTTATATCCTGTCCAAATAATTCAATGTGTTTCTGTGTGTGCCGACAATGTTCGTTTCTACTTCAGCCAAAGCCGTCAAACAACATCCACGAAAATAAAATAAAATAATTTAAAAAAAAATACTGTGCATCAAGTAAAACATATAATCAACAAAATAGATATGTAGAAAAATCATGTCCATCTTAATAAAAACCTATATATTCTCAGATAAAATAAAATAAAATGATTATTTTTATTTATCGTGATTTGAATATAAAATTATTTCATTTTATACACTCAAACTAATTGATTAATGAGTGAAGGGTTAATTAAAAAAAGTTCAGTCTTTATGCCAAAAAAAATGTTAAATAAATTAACACAGGCTCAATAAAGACTCCGTATAGATTATATAGCATCTAATAAATCTAAATCTAGTTAATCATTAAAATTACTTTAAAAAACACACCATTTAGTTATATAAAATAACGACTAATGTATAACAATAATAATAATAATAAAAACGTGTTTTTTCCCCAGAGTTCGCAAATTCTTTCGAAATGGTGAAAGTTTACAGAATACAAAACTAAATCTGGATAGATATGTTATAAATTGTTTTTTCGGACAGCTGAATATACGTGATAAAACGTTATGTTGATATTTTGTCTTTGTATACAAAGCCACAGCGCGCCGAGTTTTTCACGTATAGTTTGAAGACTATTTATGTTAGAATATGTCGACATAAGCCTTTTTTCGTGCGCCGCTTCGCGCACAAAGCGTCGTCCACGTTTCTAGTTTCAGGCTAAGCGAAGAGCAGCAATGGGATTAGCTTTAATTATTATGTCCATTTAATCATTTTAGCGTAGCACTTTTTGCAGCCTTTCACGCTTAGAAATAAATTGCTCTGCGGTCCAACGCAGACGAAATCGAGAAGAAAGTGAGTGATGTAACTCAACCTCTTGCAGCACTGTTTTATATATCTCAGGGCGTTTATTAATTAATCAATTGACAAAACTTGTTTTTTATTATTTTCCTTCACCCGTGATACGACGCGCTAATATTTAGACGTCGGTGGAACTTTGTCGCAAACATTTGTTGAGAACTGAAAAAGTTATGGCGATCACTCGTTAATTAATTTATGTATTTACTTTCAAAAATTACAAACCATAAAATTTGAATTGTTGAACCTTTGCCATTAACGACTTAGGTTTCGCCTTTCGACATCTACAGGGATTCTAACACACAGATGTAACAGAACTGACTACTAAATCTTTATCTGTTAAATATATCATAATCATTCATTCGATAACAGCACGACGATATTCAGCATATTACACTAAATAAAAAGTACCCATATTTAAGCCGACTTTTACTTCCCGTCAGTTCTGTGTATCCGTATGATAGAATGCCTGAAGGTACCGAAAGGTGAAACTTGAACCGTTAGTGGCAAAACATGTGGAATTTTACAAAGCTTCAACAATTCAAATTTGATATTCAAAAGCACCTTCAGTCGATATCATAAATTAAACAAATTATAACTTTATTTGCTGTGCAACGTAATTAACAATAACCAACCATATACAGACTATAGCTTATTAGTAATTATAAAAGTTGAATGCTTCAAGCATTATAGTTAACCTGTAACATCCTGTAAACCTACAAAATAGAGTCTAACCATTTGATAATAATGTTACATGAAGGATTCGCGACTATTTCATAAGCTTCGTTACGTGCTCTTCGCTTAAGCACGTTTCTCTTCATTTTTGCATGTTTTGTGTAAAATATGTATACTTCTCTATTTTCAGTATAATTATTTAAATACTGGAAAATTTTCCACAATTTTATTTATATCACCAAGATTTGCTTAATGGAAATGCAAAAACGATAATTTTCCGCACTATCATTAATTAATTTGGAAATTTTACGATTAAATCGTGAAAAGTTTAGATTAGTTAGGTTTATATTACAAAATGTATAGTTGCTATACGGCACTAACATACTATATCGTGTCGCTTGAATTGAAATTTAATAAAAATCCATTGAAATTCCTTGTTATATGTATTATGCATTATTACCTAAAATAATAAAGTGTGTGCCATTTTGATTCTAAGAAAATTCCACTCTTTATTCGTACTACTGATTATTTCATGACTGTTTTCAAACACTTAATGCACTGTTAAATTGACTTTATTTCAATTGCAAATTATTTAACTAAGAAGCTCTATAGTAGATATATTATTATTAAAATTACTTCATTTATATGTATATATGTATACACCCAGTCCTTTTTTTACGCGATACATTGGTTCCAGAAAATGGCGCGTAAAAAAATCGCGTAAAAAAGTCATAGCTTTCATATAATTTGATAAATTGGTTCCAAAAATTAAAATATCGCGTAAAAAAGTACCAGAAACGTATGAAAAACCTAAATTTGCTTTTTGAAATTCGTGCAAAAAAAAAAATATTTTATGATTTTATATACATAAATTACATGAATTATTAAAGGTCGAGAATAGTGCTATTCAAAGAATTTAATAAATGCATTGTGTTTAAACAAGTTTACGAGCGGACATACATCCCATGATTTTACCCAATTGCATTAAATTTCTTTACACACCCTAAAACATAAATTCGCATAATATCCGATACACTTGTCAACATTTGGCACTTGTATTTAAAAAAAATGGAATGACTTACAAAATTTTAGTTAGGTTTTAAAAATACACATTTTTTTATTTACATTTTCATATATGTGCATGCCTAGCATCATATATAAATTTCTTCTTTGAAACAAATTTGGGGAAAAAATCGCGTAAAATCGAGTGAAGCGCGTAAAAAAATGTAACGGTGCTGTCCAAAAAAAATCGCGTATAATCGAATTCGCGTTAAAAAAATCGCGTAAAAAGAGGACTGGGTGTATATACATATCGAATGATTGTCTGAAAATTGTTTTTCTAGTTCTTAAGCTTTTGGTTATGGATTCCTGTTATTTGCTAACTCAATTTTTTGTACTAATAACCTAGTTTGTGATATATATTCAATCAGATGATAGTGCTCGAAATGCTGAGTTATACACCGGTCCTGATCATAAAATACGTAGTGAGTGGGGAAAATAGTAATAAAATATGTGTTTTTATTTTATAAAATATGATGTCTTTCCATCAAGAAGTGACAATTAACACTTTAAAAGTGAAATATTCCCTTTGCTTATGATAAACCAATGAAAAATATGTATGTTCGTATGTCTTAATTTATTGTTAACTGTTTGCTTCTCTATTCCACATCAAAACATTAGAAATGTATTATTCCAATATATGTTGAATGTTGAAAATATATTTCTATTCGTAATGCATACATCGATTGAAAGTAAATATATACGTAAATCGTTTAGTAAGTGAACCCAGACCCGATCATGAAGGAGTAGGAGTAGCCAGAAAACATCAGGTTATATGTATCTACAGATTGTTTCAAATCTGATAGGATGCAAGAAATCTAAAACACCCATACGCTTTCTTTTCAGAAATATTACAGCTAGAAAACATCGAGCATATTTGCGATAAAATGAAGGCTGAATAAAAACTGATAGATTTTTTGTTACCTTGGATTTTCTATAATAATATGAGATTTTATAATTTTAGAAAACGGCGAGGAAACCCAAAAAAATAACAAAACTAGTAAACAAGCATTCATTCATGTTATTCGAGGTCTTCCTCGAATTTCAGTAACAATCGCAAAAAAATATGAATGAAGAGATTAATATCACATTCCATTCAAAATTAAAAAATAAAATCAAAACATATTATTAGCTTTTCTTGTTTTATTTTTTTAATTGTACAAAATTTTAAATTTACCATTGATTGATTGAAAGAACATTGATTTTCACAAATTTAAAATAAAGAAAAAGGGTTAACAATTCAATTATTTCAAAGCCTTTCTTCATTTTTTTTTGACAGTCGTATTTGAAGAGAAAACCAAATACCAAATAGCCACGAGGAAAGCTAGGCTATTGATAAAATTTTGAAATAAAATTTCTGTTATTATTTTTCTATTCCGCTTCACATTCAAATATTTATATTATTTGATGTAAAGCTACCGAAGCAAAAATACTCTTTTTTTATTATCAGAACGAACCCTTCTTATGTGTATAATACTATTCACAGAAATGAATGCTTTTGATATCAATAAGTGGAGCTGATAAGGTACAAATCTAAGATATACAATATAATATATATTTCAACAATTCATTTTATGGAAAAATAAAAATGGCAATATAGAATTTTTTCATTAATTTAAAAAAATATCACTTTTAAGGTGCTAACTGTCACTTCTTGGTGGAAAGGCATGATATTTTAAATAATAAAAAGACATTATTTAGTGCTTATTTCCAGAATATATTTTCTGATCAGATGATAAAACTCGCGATGAGCGAAACCGGTCCTAATCAAAAAATATATTGCGGAAATAAGTAATCAAAAATTTGTTTTAATTATTTAAAATAAAAAATATTGAGTCAAAACCAACAACATCACCAATAGGGTCTATTTCAAAACTTCTAGACTAGGATCCAAGGGTGACAAAAAAATAGATAACAAATATTAACTTTAAAATCACAAAATAAACTGAACGATTGAAGTCAGTTAGCGTCCCCACGATAAACGAAGGAAAATAGTAGATAGTTATTTATAGTCACTATTTTATTTTTACACTATGAAATGTTAGTCGAGGAACGTCAAAACCTTAGTGAGATTTACTTTTATGAAAGAACATTCTTCTTATATCTTTTCAGCCAAAGGATACCGAGGCAATAAAATAGCCGTACTTACGTAAGTACAGCACTCGAAACAATATATTGAGTATAAAACGAACATATTTCATGACTTACAAAACATACTGAAAATTATTTTATTCCTATATACAATGTTGGAACCGAACAAGATTAGTAAAATCTTCCCTCAGGAATTATAATTTTTATCAAACGTACCAATATAATAGGTTGTAAGCTTTCAAAACACGTGATTTTACTCTCGTTTAAATATTAAAGTGATTTATAAGGCAAAATTCTTATACCTAATATTGAATATTCCAGAGCATTAAATTATTATATTGAATCATACCCATCAAGAATTAAAAGTGAAAGCTTTTCTTTATAAAAAATAACGGCCGAATGGTGCGAAATCAATATATGTTGCAAAGGTGAAATAAAGTATTACACGTTACAAGATATATACGAGTACATTCGAGATTTGTTTATATTATTAAAATAAAGTCAAATCGTCTGTGAGTGTAATTCTACGTAATGTCGCTGCCTAAGCATAAGCATAAGCTCCGAAAAGGCTGCGTATCGTTGACGATACGACCCAACAAAAAATCTTAATCTTTTTTTCGTAGTATTTCTGTACTTCGGTAGAGAAAATCTTAGAAATGGGTATCATGTCCTTTCGTGGAATTCGTAACACATTTCCTAATAGGTCATCGCCTTTTTTTACTATCAGACGTTACTCAGATTAATTGTTTGAGTTTATAGATCAAACATTATAATTTTCAAATAATAAAATCAATTATTTATGGAATACATAAAAAATACCTATTCATCATTTATATTATACTCAATGAACCCAATTAGATGACAAAAGCAGCATGCAAAAAAAACTTCTTTTTTTTTTATAAAGTATATTAATGATCATAAATCCGTTCAAGTGTTTCCTCGCTATAATTGCAATGGATATTTATATACAGCAATAAAAATCAATATAATTCTTTAAAATCGACATTACAACAATAACATAAACATGATTTACTCTTTTTGTTTGAATAATAAAAACAGATTTTAAGTACTATTTCCACAATATGAACAGAGCCGGTTTCGTTCATCGCTTTTATCAACGATACAAAGCAATTTATAAATAAGGCTATTCGTACGAAATGTTGAGTGAAAATTAACAGTTATACAAAACCGAAGGTGTTAGTTGTAAGCAAATATTTTAGATGTGATCGTACAATATACATTAAAATGGAGGAAAATAGTTTACAAACAAATGTTAAAAATAGTTTATTTTGATTCAAATTCATGATCATGTAAACATTGCGGGAATACAATAGTACTAAAAGTGTGATTTTACTACTAACATAACAATTAATTTCAGCCAAGAAGTGACAGTTAACATTATAAAAGTAAATAACACTTTTTGTTAAGGTGCTACATAATCTATAAGGAGCCTGCATTTGGACGCTGACGTGATTTTAATGTAGAAAAAAAACATTTATAAAAAAAAAGTTATGTCACAATTGCTCATTTCAAAATGATTGTACACTACGGTTTTTTTAAAGATTGATGATCCTTTATGATATATAAAAAAAAAAATTATCTGCAAATTTGTTGCCCTGTCCGGAAGAGAATTTTTTCAAGAAACGCGTTTTTAATCTCCAAATTGCCTTCATTAAAAAGTCTTAACAAAGAATTCTAAAGAAAGAAAGAAAAAACACTTGCAAAAGTGTTAACGACACTGCAAAAAGAGATTTGTAAAGAGCAATTCGAAGTGGTGTTAGTATAAAAATGTGCTGCGCACCATTTTTAACCCAATTGCTACTTTTAAACTGTTCAATAATTCAGATAAAATTATAATGAGGACACTGAATTTTAAAATAATCATTGTATCAACATCACTGATTATTGATTCATGTTTACAAAATACCTTCCGATATTTTTTATGAAACCGATTACTAATGAGAAAGAAACTAAATATTTAAAACAATTTAGCGACATAATTTGAAACAAACCCTTTGTCATAAAATCACTCAAGGTCCGCAAGTGGTTTATTAAATTCAGGGCGAATCAACAAAAAGGGTTTTTTCGGTCAAGTTTACAATTTTTACCACTAAATTATATTATATCTGTCGAAAAAAATTAAGCCTACACGTAAAACATAGTAAATATTACTATGCATAGACTACAATTTCTCTAAATTACATTTATTATTCTACATTTGAGCTTAAAAAGCCTACAAATGACATTCCCGTGGTGACGTTGATATACGAAATTGCAAATTGGAAGAAAATTTACTAGAATTAGTATTATTCGTAAGAATTTTACTCCAGTACTTAATTGACAACACTAAGATTTCACTAAGCACTGTGAAAAAATAGCAATGTGTTTTAGCACCCCAAACTTTATAAGGTATATAGTTGATAGATATTTTGGTGTACGCCCTCGTCATTGGGACAATTAGAAATTAATGGATATCAGCCATCCAATGACATTTATAATGAAAAAACAAATATTAATTGATCACCGCTTTTCAAACAATTAATGAAGGTAAATGAAATTTTTATTTTTCAAATAAATCAACTTAATATAATACTTATTTACTGTTTACATTTGTTCCCACTTAATAAAAACAAAAAACCAGATTTACTCCCACTCATTACCACAATATAAAACTAAGATGTAAGAACAGAAGAGAAAATGTTTTGTGTACCTTTTCCACGCCGCTATATATAGATAAGTGAACGTACGTTTTAGCATTTTTCTGATAAGAGTGTAAGCCGAAATAGCTATCATAATAGCTAATAAGAATAATAGCTAATAATAATAGCTAATAAGAATATACGCTATAAATGTTGTATAACTGCAATACATTGCTATTTTTTTCACAGTGTTATAATGGAGTTCTATCAAGTAAATGCCAATTCAATTTATAATTAATATAAGATTTCATTTTAAACCGATATGTTTCTAAGCGATAAAATTATGCGAATTCAAAATAATTCTAATGCATTCACTTATCACTATCGAATTTGCCGTGTTAAAGCAGGATCAAAATTCAGAGGTTAATTTTGAATATCAAATTGAAACATTTTGCTATCAAGTAGGAAATTAATCCTCGATAATCCAAAAGCTTAGTAAATGCTAAGCAAGATGATTTTGATTGTTATTATGTACCTTGATTTAACTTGAATAATAGTGGGATTTTATACCAACGATGAATAAAAAAATAATCAAGTCATCGTACCTAGCAACCTATAAAGAGAACAGAGAGAATAAATATAATATTTGAGATTTAAAATGCCAATTTCGTATTAAGAGTATAAATGAACTAAGCTAATTAAAAACAGATTCCTTTTAATTTTGTTATTTCTTTTTTACATATATTACCAATCCATTAAGGTCGAAAAATAAATCTAGAAAAAACATTTATATTGTTTGAAATGTAAATCTTATTATTATACGCTACGTCACATATGAATTGTGTTTAACAAATTAAAATTACCTTAGGAATGCATTATTTTATATAGAAATTGTTTCAAGCGGTGCAAATTTTATAACTCAAAAAGAGTAGATTTTATGGATAAACACTGGTGTTTTAACTGAGTATTTTGTATTTTATAAATAATATATTTTATAAATGATGAAATATGTATATGACCTTTTTAGATTTCACCATCATTACTGTACTGGCGATTTCGAAAGGTGAAATAGCTTCCAACAACCATAATTAAAATTTTTAAGGCTTAATACTATATTTTTACCTTCATAAACTCATATGTTTTTAAATTCGACCAAACTGTATTATGTCAATCAAACTACTAAATCTATTTCGCTAGAACAAAAGATAGAGCAAGTCTCGTCTCAAACAATTACAGTTTTTGGTTTACAGTCGATTACGTGTGTCAAATCTATGAGAACGTACAAATGATCTTTTGTCGAGTTAAAATTACCATTTGTACGGGACCATTGCGTCTAAATAAGTTACATTGAAAACAGCAAATACTCGAAAATTAATTATAATTTGCGAACGTTGATATTGCGTTGCCAAGTCAAAATTACAGAATCGCTAATGAAACGGGTACTCACACACAAACACACACTCAAATTACAGCGCACTCGGAGAACGGAAACGGTTAGACGGAATTTCATAATAGGGATTCCAATAACGAACGAATACATAAAAACCGGTGCATTTAAATCCCAAATCATCTTTTACCAAATCACCCTGAAAAAAATATGAATGCGAGAGTGTCTTGAAGAATAATTTTTGGTTTCTCGACTAAGTATTATTTTTTTTTCGTAGGGTGACATATCAGGATGTAACGAGATGAGTCAGAAACATTTTGATCTAACATTACAAAAACAAGACGACGCTTGCAGATGTAACGTTGAATCTTTCTTAAAAAAAAAAAACAACACTCGAATGGGATCACACTTGCGGACGGGCAAGTAAAAAAATACGTTGCGATGACAATTGTTACGAAAAAGAGATGAGTAATGAAGCCTTACCACTGTTACTGTTTTTGACCAAATGTTAAATTAAAATTGTTATTTTAGTAAGACTACTATAGAATTTTATCCTGGTCATATCCGATCACAGTGTAAAATAAATGGATATTTAACACACTACGCGGAATAAACATTTCTCGATATATGATTCACATGGACCAAATTTAGCAAAGGAATTTGAGCCTTTCAGAAAAAACTGTAAGTTATCTACGTATTTATATTGCGTCGTTCTGAAAAGATTATAAATAAATAGAAATAGAATCTCCGCCAACACTCGTAGGTATAAAGTATATTCTTCATTAAATAAAAAAGTAAATGGATTTTACCTTGATATAATCAACAATGTGTAAATTGTATTCAGATAGGCAGAGTATCATGTAATAAAATTTATTTTTATAAAATAGTATATATTTTAAATTAACGGGTAGCAATCAATCAATGCAACGTTGAGCACTCAATCTCCGAAGATCGAAATTATTTCAATTTAAAAATAATATTTTACTAATAAAAAAAAACGATATTTCTCGTTTCTCTCTCACACACATATGCACAGTAAAAAATAAATAATTGAAAATTAAAAGCTTCGCTATTCGCTTTTAGAGAACGTGATACATTATATTGTACAAAATGCTTCAATATAATCGCGATGAAAAAAGGCTATTACTCTTTTATATATTTAGATTCGTGTTTCGCTTCAATAAGATATCGCTAGTGAACAAAATATTTTTTTTTCATGTATTGAGTAAATTGTATGATAAAAAACACAAATATAAACGAATAAAACACGGTGATGTGTTATTTAAACACTTTGAAGACTACAATGCAAATTGATAACATTCAAAGATTTTTTTTTCTAAATTATTTTGCGTAGATTATGACAGATAAAAAAAGCTATTTCACTTATTATGATTTTATATTCAAGTTAAAACAATTTATAAAGATGTCATTGCGACGGCAGCTAAAAGTGAAGCGTAAAGTATTCGACTTGACATTTACATAGTGTTGTTCTTATGACAACAAAATTTCTCGACGAATAAAACGTCATGTAGATATGTCATTGTGACACCTCGCATACAATGTGTTAAACGGCTAAAAGCAACTTCCTGGCGGTCCATATTGATCTTAAAAAGGCGGAATGCGCGCGCGGGATCAAGGAGAAGGATGAGGCGGAGGATTCAGGTTCGATTGAAGCTGCAAAGGGCGGGTGGCTCTCTGCGAACGCGTGGGCGACAAGATCCCGGCGATCAAGCCCTTGCGGCCCAATTCGCAGGCCTGGCCCTACAAAGGGTCACATTTTAAAACTTCTATGCCAGATCGCGAAACTTGATCTTTGAACTTCAAAATACTAAGTGTGTCTAATGACAAACTTTTCAGTAATGTTTGAATCAGCAAAATATTTTTAGTCAATGAAATACTTAATCCATTCTAATTTATAAGACACAATGTTCAAGATTAACATAATAAAATATTGATATATTTCGAAACGACACCATACACAAAATAGTTTATTATGGTTAGTTGAACATATTTTGTATTTTATAATTACACTTAATTATGTAAGGCATCGCAATCACAAATACTTTATAACATTAAAAAAATACTCTAAGCTCATGATTGTACAGACTGCTATGAAGTAGGTATCCAATCTATTGATTTGTACTTCTTTTAAATATACTATTATTTTCATAAGAGTTTCTTAAGTGATTTTTTTAATCATTCACCTCTCGATATTTATCTCTGTTTCAATATCAGTGCACTTTGGAGTTACCTCACAATCGAAACTAACTTTATTTTGGGTCGAGATAAAGTAAATGTACGTATCGTAATTTTTTGCAGAATTCAATTAAATTGTCACATTTTTTTAAAAGATTTAAGATGATTAGTATGGTAGTGCAGTTTCATTGATGAAACAACCCCTTAAAACATTTTAAAAAATCGTGTTTGTCCGATTTTAATAAGTTTTCATTTGGATAATAAAGCGTAATCGCCAATAAACAATATTTCAAATAAAAATCACTATTAGAAAGATTTTAACTTTGAATGCAATTGAATTATTCTTATAAAAACATGCTTCTTTATGGATGTATTGTAATAATCTAGCGGTCAGATTTATTATTCAATGTCCACTTAAGTAATATTAGATTATATTGCTTTTCCAATCACCAAAAGTCTATTTTTTTGCGTTCGGTGCGTCTTTATTTGTGATAATTTGTGGGTTAAATATTTTAAAATACATATTGAATTCTACACATAAATACTGAGGATTTTACTATCCAATGGGATTTTTATGTTACATTTAACTTTTAACACAAAATCGGTATTAATTTAGTGGAATAGTATTATTTCCAAAACAAAAAGCCCGACGAATGAGTGCACCTTACCGAGCATCCAGAAATCGTTATTCACCGCAAACTTTGCGTTTTTTCCTGTGAACTAGAGTAAACCGATAAAACAAAAGCTTTTAACAAACTAATATTTGCGAACCTATAAAATCAATTCGGTCTACTGTTGAATGAGTGGAGGAACGTGGAAAGAAACTTATAGTATATCACACAATCAAACGTTTCCAGATCAGATAAGATAGATGCATTACTTTTACATTTATTTTCGCACAAATAATCGAATATAGCCGACCTGAAGCACTCTAAGTCAATCAATGAACATTATATCAAAGTGGTTTTTTTACGAATCAATAATAAATTATGAATATATTTGTTTGAAATGAGTAAAACCAATCACAAAATGAACAAAATTTACATTTCTTCTGTTGAAAATAATCCCATGTATAAGACTCGCATTCAGTAGATAAAGATAGCCAGGTCTAGCCCTAAAATAAAGCAATAATAAATTGATTGAATTGGCACTTACTTGGTAGAACTCCATTATTACGCGGTGAAAAAACCACCATAGTTCTGGCGAAGGCGTAAGCCGAATTAGCGTAGAACTGTATCTTATAAAAAAAATTAGAACTGATATACATCGGTATTTTTTCGCCGTGTTAAAGCAATAATACTTTTTCACTAACACGAACACGTAAAAACCATTAGCTGTAATCAATAATTCAGAATATATCTCAACAAAACCTACTGCGTTCCTAACATTACATTGGGAATTTCGAACAGTTCGTGCCAGTCGGCTAATGTGTGATAATCAGTTCGAGATCATCCATGCACATTAATGCATAAGGCTAAGGATGCCGAAATGCAAAACCCAAACGTTAATGACTATTGTGGAA
Source organism: Himalopsyche japonica (assembly GCA_028555115.1). Classification (NCBI taxonomy): domain Eukaryota; kingdom Metazoa; phylum Arthropoda; class Insecta; order Trichoptera; family Rhyacophilidae; genus Himalopsyche; species Himalopsyche japonica. The sequence goes on along the minus strand of JAHFWJ010000091.1, from coordinate 76,029 downwards.
CCGCATTTGGGAAACACATGAATAAAATATTTCAACTAAAGAGAGAGCGTTTAAAATGATATTTTCAATTTGTATGGAGCCCCGAAGAAATTTCCATTACATTTAATTCATCATGAATCAAAAATTCATCGATCGCCAGATGCTGTAAAGCTCAACAGTAATTTATTTTTATCATCATTTTCCGTTCAGTTCGACGTGTACGTATTATGTCGCAACTAATTTTAAAAACTAACTGTAGCATTATTCAAAATTAAGATTTCATTTTTTAGTATGTTTTGATATTCTGCAACCGTTAGTAGGAAAAAAATCAGCTTAACTTTTAAAATCAATTATTTTGCGTGTTGCTGATTTATTATGTGAACACAGTGGATTCTGGAAGATAGTCATAAGTTTCAACTTACACTTATAATTATCATCTACGCAATAACCGATTTCTGTTCTTGATTCTGAATAAAGATTTTATTTTCATAATTTCACGATATGTGCCAAATAAATAGTATTAGACATTTATGAAAATGCTCCCAAAATAAGCCTGATATATAAGGCCATACAATGAAAATGTGTATTAAAAAAATTGTAAGCATCAGATAAAAACTTAAATGCTTAATATTGTAGTTTTATGTACGCATATATTGTGCTACAAATGCTCTCTTGTTTCAGGAGCCGGAGGCATGCTCGGAGAACTAACGATGTTACAGCTATACCGCGTTGCGCTCACCGCAGGAAAAGCTCATAAGGACCACAAACATCATCACGTACATCACTTTGGTCACGACGGATCTCCACTACCTAATACCTCCACGCCCCCACCGCCACCACCTGCGCCCCCAGCGCCACCCGGCTCCCTCCTTATAGGAGGGCAAATCAACCCCATGCGGGAACTAAACCTAGGAAACTCACCGCAATTGGTCCCATCGCAACTAACCAACGGACTACAACTGAACCAGCAATACGTTAACGGACAATTCGGACCAGGCAGATCCATTTCCGAACAGCTGTTTAACCAAGCAACAGGTGCACCACAAAATCAAATACAGTTCCCTTCCAGTAATCAAGCACAAGGTATTCCACTTCAATACGCTTCTCAACTGAATGGAAACCAAATCGGATTACCTACGCAACAAGTACCATTCCCTCAACAGTATCCGCCATCTCCGCTCGGAGGAGTTGGAGGCAATAGACTATTGCTGACCGGTCAACTTGCGCATCCTGCAAATGTTCAATTTATTGATTCAGGGTATGCTGCTCACAATCTTTTCAAGAGAAATGGTGCAGCCGTTGATGTCAAAAGACAATCCCCTACTCCAATTGAGAGCAAGAGAAACAAACGCGACAACCCCGAGAAAGATTTGATAAAAGAGGATATGCTTGGTAAGCTTTTAAAATTATTTTAAACAAATGCTTGAAGAATTTTTTAAGAGTCATTAGTAATGATTATACTTTTGTAAAAAATGGCAATGTATTTTAGTTCTACAAAATTATTTTTTTAAATATAGTTGATAGCTATTTCGGCTCGCGCCAATTGTTGCCGGTTGCTTGAGTGTTAACACAGGTCCCGCGTTCGCGCGGTAAATGTCGCAATCGTTTAACGACCGTACCCGCGTACGCTTATAGTTCTGACGATGGCTTGAACCGAAATACCTATCAACTATATTTTAAAAAAATAATTTGTAGAACTAAAATATATCGCTATTTTTTACACCGTGTTATAATGGAGTTCTACCAAGTGAATGCCAATTCAATCAATAAATTATACTTTTGATTTATTCCAAAAGCAGCATGAAAATAAAGATTTATTTATTTTGGTCCGCTGAAGATATCTTTATGAATGGGATCTTAAAAACAGATTTTATATAATACATATAAAAAAAGACCCGTACTGTTCTGGGAAATTTACTTGGAAATTCATAATCAAATTGCTGACTTTTTTATCAAAACTTCAATTGTTGACACGGTGAAAAATTGTTCAATTGTTCAAAATTGTTCAAAAAAACTTCAATTGTTGAAACAAAACAAAGTCAAGGATTATTGATCAAATATATACATAAATTTCCTGTCAGTAACCCATCATTTGATGGTGAAAAACTTTGTAAAATTATGAATGCACGCCAATATCACTACGAAGTTTTTTTACTATTATTTTTAGAAAATTTACTTTTCGATATTATTTTTATAAAATTAAAAATAAAACTTAATATTTCAGCCGAAACAGGAGAAGCAAAGAAGCAAGCGAAGAGAGGTCTTGTAGCCCTTTCTGATGGCTCTATAGTTGACGACTCACTCCTGAGTTCAGAAACATTTGAACAGTCACTGATCAATGGATTGGCGGGATTCGGGGAAAATATTCCCGTTCAGAATTTACAGAAAGAAAAGGTATGCTCATTATAAAACTAGTGTTAAACGAAAGAAACGTTGAAAAGAAAGAGGCGATAATGTATTGTAATCTATTTTGAAAGAACGTATTGATCGTAATCCATTAGTGTACTGGAAAAATAAAAAGGGTAAAAGATGAGGACATATGGAAAACAATATTTGCTGAAAAGGTGATAGAATACCATTTATACAATTAACTGACTGTTAAATTCGAAAGTATGCTATTAAATATCGTAAAAAAAAAAAACAACTTAACGATTGTATATTTTATATCAATAAACACACATCAAATCATCGGCTAACGCGTTTACGTGGTTAATCTTGGATCGAAGTATATGTAATGTCATTTTCACATCTTTGAAATGTTTCTCTCTACGCAATAAAGTCGATAGACAAAAATAGCAATGTATTTTAGTTCTAAATTTTTTTTTTAAATAGTTGATAGCTATTTCGGCTCACGCCATCGTCAATACTATAACTTATGATACAGAAGAAACAAATAATTCTATCGTGTCTTAGAGTGGCGATACAGATAAAAGTTGGCAAAAAGCACAATCCGAACATTAAAAAGTCATACTAATGCTTGCGATTTTATCCGAAGTGAAAACATATATCGATTTACGGTTCCCATGAGTCTTCATATTGAAAAAAATTAGGTTAGGTTGCTATAATATTTCTTGAATTGCTATGTTTATTATTCTCTTCGTTTATTTCGATTACATCAAAAAGTTCAAATTAAAAGCTTTTTCTAAACGAAAATTTTTAAGTCGCATAGAAATACAATCAATTCTCTCTAAATTGTCTCCAGGTCGTGTTATCCTCTCGTGTTCATGTGTAGAAGTAATAACGATTCAACCCTGCTAAAATTACAAATAGACGTATAAATTTTCTCTGTAATCTGAACTTACTAGGAAAAATTGTGTTTATAAAATGGGATACGGTACACGGGTAATAATAATAATTTATCACATCTCGTTATTAGAATTTGAATTTCCGACATTAATGCTCGGAATAATCAAAAAGTGTCTCGCAATGACAATGACAATGAATGACAATGAATTATGTTGGTACGTAAGTAGTGTTATTGACATATTTGAGGTCGGCTTTGGACAACAAGCACCTGTCGAGGGATGAGAGACTTATTTCAAATTGGGCAGACATTTTACAAGTCCGCACTTTGTCGTGATGCCGTTAAAATGGCGCATGGAGAGCAATTTAAAATACAAGCCACTTATTATTACGCTCACAAAGTGTTTATTGTGCGCTTTAAATATTGACAACAAAGTAAGTGTATTTACAATAACATTTAGAATTCGCTAAACAATCAACTGAGAAACAAATTTTGTACAGAAAAATAAAATATCGCTGAATTGAATTTTATTACATAAAATGCGTGGTCAGTTAATTAATAATTTCGACAGAAAATTTCCAAGATTCACTGTGAAGCTATTCCTATTTGTTATGATCAATATATTTAAAAAAAAAAGTAATAGAAAATCTATCACGAAATAACGATAATTTACACTGAATTGTGGAGTCACACAGATTAGATAAACGATGCCATAAATAAGATACGTATACATAACTACTACATAGATTAACTGAAATATAATAATTGAATATGTCTGCAATGTGTAAAGTTTTTGTCGTGATAACAAAAGACGAAATAATAATAGTAATCAATCATTCATACAAAAACAATATATGCATTGTATTAAAATAACAACCATAGCTTGTTCTTTCATCCTACAAAACCATAGTGATCGTTCCAAGCCCTGTTTTTACGTACTACAAGATTTATGGAAGTGTGTAGAAAACACACTTTAGACAGAGCTTATTTTTACTTGCAACGCTTTCCATAGGCTTCGTAGGTTAATTGAATTGGGCATTACTGAAGACAGATAACAACTAGCAATCATCTATTGTTCAACCGAGCGATGAAATATTTTATTACAAAATCAGTCTTATATGCTTAACACTCGCAGGATAAGTATATAAATAATTTGATTTGATGTTGATATCAATGAATATTTTTGTTAATTCGTATAAACACTACATTAAATTAAAACTCACACATATATATGAATCAATTTTCAGTAGTAATTAATTTTAACATATATAAATAATATTCATTCCAGTAAATTGGTGTTTGTCGCTAGCATATAATCATACACAGAATATTTTTGGGAGATTCTTGAGTAATATTTACACCTTGTTTTAATCAATGCAATTATGAATATATAGACGACAGTGTAATTGTTTCATAAATATGTATAAACGTATTTTTATGATGTTTAGTATTTTAAGCGATGATAAACCAAATCATATTTTTCAATTGGGACTTTTTAACCGTGTTTTTCGAAACACAGACAAAAAGTATTTTAAATAATAAAAACACATTTTTTAGTACTTATTTCCACAATATGTTTTTTGATCAGGACCGGTTTCGCTCATCGCGAGCATTATTAACTGATAGAATACAATTTACAAACAAGTGTAATGGATTATTGATTTACCATAATTGAAATTGTGATTCTTAATAAGTGATTGTGAACATTTAATTTTTATACTAATTTACTTTATTTGTATCAATATTGTATGATTTTATGTAAATTGTTTCCTAGTTCTTGAACCCATGGTTTTGTACACCTGCTACCTTTAACTCAAATATTTTTTTCTTTTGTATAAATAGACTTGTTTGTAAATTGTATTCTATCAGTTGATAATGCTCGCGATGAGCGAAACCGGTCCTGATCAAAAAATATATTGTGGAAATAAGTACTAAAAAATGTGTTTGTATTATTTAATATATCATGCCTTTCCATCAAGAAGTGACAGTTAACACCTTAAAAACGGACAAATAGGATCCGGTATATATCGCCTGTTTTTTTATTGTTTGATGTATAAAACCGTTAAATTTATGAAATCTGCCGAATAAACGCTGGCTCTTAAAAAACCATTGCAATTTTTCAGTATATTAACAAATACTGAAAGCTCTATAATACAATAAGTCTTACAATGTGAGGCCTTTCTTTTTTTCATTTGACAAATAGAATACACAACATCGGAATATTGACTGGTGTACAGAGAGAACGTGAATGAGCATAAAAATAAAATAAAACTGTCGAGACAGTATAGGACGAAGTGAAAATGGCGAGGAACACAATGATTGTCGAGAACGCTACGTTCACAATATGAGGAATGTGTGTATTTCGATTGGTTGTATCGATATTCTGTCAACTTCGTTAAGGCGACGTAACATCGATAATAAATTGCCATTTTATTACTTTCAGGTGGACGAGCGAGAGCCGGCGGAGGCTGAAGTGCGCGCCGTAATGGACTTATGTAACGGATGCGGCGAAGAACCTTTCCAAAAAGCTCTCATCTTGAGTTGGAGACACACCCCCAAGAAACTTTTTAGCGGAGCGCTATACTATCCTGCAGTGCCCGCATGCAAAGCTTTCTGAAGGCGAAAAAAGTGAAAATAATTATAAGACTAACTTTACTAACCCAACCTATGTATGGTATGTGTCATTAATTCCATTCAATGGAAAGACTAAAAACCAAAATGAATTAAACCCAGTCATTTTACGTTAAATCGACAAATAATGCCATTAACAAATAATCCTATGTCTTCGCACATTTCCACACAACCAATCATTTATGACGCGGGTTAGCGAGGGGAATTTTAATTATCATTTTTTGTTGTATCCATTTCACAATCATGTACTGTAAACATAATATCAATATCATCTACTTTTGTCTACACGTTTGTAACAAAATTGAGTAGAGCAAAAAGCTTTTTAAGTATTATTCATCCATTTATGTCACATTTATTAACTACAATAATCCATATCCAATCATTGTCGTTTCTACAAAAATACATTTTTTAAATATTTACATGAACACTTTTATGCATCTATAAATAATTCTGTATAATATTTGTCTCACATAATTATAAAAATAAAGTAACTTTATTTTGTATTTGCGTAAAAATGCAAATAAATTAAAGATATTTATAATTTTTTTGGTAATATATGAAATGTTGACAGTTAAATACATTTAAATTTGGTTTTCAATCATTATGCAATGATGATGTACAGTATATTTTAACTTCAAGTAAACTAACATTTCTACACTGAGTCAATGGAAACATAAACTATTATGAAAATTCTTCAGGTAAACTTCATGTTACAAACTAACTAGTAAGTCTCTAATCTACACCATTTCAAATACTGTATGTTTCTGAGAACGACAAATTCATCCAATGATGCTGGGAATTTAATTTAAGCAAAACATTTTGACGGAAAAATGAAATCTTGTTCCATTAAATTTCACCGGAGAAATATTATTAATTAATCAATAGTCGTAAAAAAAGCGGTGCTTCAGAATTCAAAAAAAACTTCTAGGTGCTTATTATTTTCACATGATGTATTATAATAAATAAAAATAATTTGTACCTAAAATTTTCATTGAACGTTTAAATGAAAAAAGATATAAGTATATATTCGTAGTTTTGTTCATTTCAATACATCGATTTACTAGTATTAATATTTAAATTAATTGTATTTAAGAATAACGAAATCTTTAACGAGCTAATTTTACGTTTTGTGTCGAAGATTGTTAAGAAGAAATAAAATTGCTATAAAAATATCATTTCCTGTTTTATTAACGACATTCAGACCTTCGAATTCACCTTAAACCCCCTATGCATTGCAATAAAATGAAAAATTATCATACAAATATAACGGTTTCATAATAATTTAAGATATCGATTGAGCGTACATGGTGAAATTTCGATATCGAATTCATAGTTATTCACCTTAGTAACCTACATTGTAAAATTGTAAATATGTCGTGCAATTTTGTGTTTGATATAAAAATCCATAGAATGTATGATGCGTGATATGTAATCAATATTGCACATAAGTAACCTAACCTGGCCAGAAATGGGTCAATTAGTGGAATTCAATTTATATGTACAATGAAAACCGGTTACAGTAAAAAATAATAACTGAAAAGTGTATAATATAATATAGGCAATGGTATTGATTTTAAAATGTTAAATAATCCAATTACATTATAAACTGTTCAAATGATCATAACTCTTTAATAAGATAATTTCGGCTTGACATACGACACAATCAATCGATCAATGTCAATATATTCATAAGATTATATATATATATTGAAATATCATTGCTTTAAAATCTTTAAAAGCATATTTTGTCTTTCTTTTACGGGACAAGCATAAAGAATGACCTTTTCAGTTTACCAAAGTCTCGCACGTGTACAAAAATTTCGCAACGCAAAAGTGTTCAAAATTATTAATAAGCATGTAATTTCACTGATATTATTTCATACAAAACTTTCAAAAAAATATACAAAAAAATCAAATCCTCTCGTAATACAAATTATAACATTTTAAAATTAATTTTGAATGGAAAATCATTTTATTGATAAGTAAATATTTGGATGCTTTAACAATAATATTATAGTAAGCAAATCAAATTGTATGTAACTCAATTCGGTAACGGTAATTCGGTGATTCGGACAGTTAAAAGCAGAAAACTATTTTTTTTACTTTTTATAAAATACACATTTTTTTCGATACACTGTGTTTTTACAGTGTCTTCTAATACAGGACTGTGCAGCCTTAAGTGATCCAAAAGCCTCAATGTATAGTTTTAAAAATATCCTAAACCCCAATCCAGAATAATAAAATTAGTAAAATTCATTACAAGAAGTCTTCGTAACAAAAAAGACACTTGCCGTAAAATGACTAACATTTTCTCAAAAAATTATGTAATATATTTTGATAGGCGTAGTATTATATTTATTCGATAATTCACGATGGTCGATACTATTCCCCGTAAGTTTGAACTCATTTGTTACGGCGCAGGATCCAATACGTACGCCACTATTCATTACGAAGTCGAACAGTTCCGAAAATACAAGTGCATATTTTTGAATCTCCATGTAACGATACGAGACTAAGAATTTCTTCATTTATAGTAAACAATCTGAACAAACATTGTTAACTTATCTATAAAAAGAAAACGGCGCTGCAGTGAATCTACGGGGTAGCAAAATTTTATTAGTTTGATTGTGTTGCACACACACATTCAAACTTATTGGAAAACATCACAGAATCATACCCATTGACCTCATTATGGACAACCCTGATTTAGCGCTTGTTAAAGTGCATAGAAGATTTATACAATTGTGACCTTTACCTAATATTATTAACTGATATTTTTTTATCAAGATTGTCCAATTAACTACTGAAACAATTTTTTTTTTTTTAAGGTGTTAACTGTCACTTTTTGATGGAAAGGCATTATATTTTAAATAATAAAAACACATTTTTTTAGTACTTATTTCCACAATATATTTTTTTGATCAGGACCGGTTTCGCTCATCGCGAGCATTATCAACTGATAGAATACAATTTACAAACAAGTCTATTTATACAAAACAAAAAATTAATTTGAGTTAATGGTGGCAGGTATACAAAACCATGGGTACAAGAACTAGGAAACGATTTACATAAAATCATACAATATTGATACAAATAAAGTAAATTAGTATAAAAATTAAATGTTCACAATCACTTATTAAGAGATACAATTACAATTATGGTAAAAAGCTCCTAATTGATTATTGATTTACCATTGTATTCTATCAGTTGATAATGCTCGCGATGAGCGAAACCGGTCCTGATCAAAAAAATAGATTGTGGAAATAAGTACTAAAAAAAAAAAAAAAATGTTTTTATTATTCAAAATACTGAAACAATGTTTTTTTCAATAAAACTACGCTTTATATGTATGTTACAAACAAAAACCTTTTTTCTGCGAAATTGTCCAATGAATGTTTTATGGTTGCGATTTTTAGAATTCGATAAATTTATTAATTTTTACTCGATTAATTGATCCTCCGTAACCCAAACGGATGACGCCACTCGTGCGATGGCGTGATTTCAATATACAAATCACGATTTTTTAGTATTAACGACACCCATATTTAGCAGATAAGTTTTAATAATAAAAGAGCAAAGAAAGAAAAAAATATTCGGGATACAAATGACGCGCCAAATATTCTAGTTAACAACGCTCAAACACAAGGTCTAAAATTTCTAATTGTAACGGTAAAAGATATTGATGTTTCTATAACTGAATTCGAGGAATTATGCTTAATTAAAGGACACGTAATGCTGTATTACAGAGGCCAACTATCTATAAGTATTGATATCATTCCAGGCAATTAGTTACATATTATTTGGAATAATTACCAAAATATATAAGAAAGGAAAATTTTCGATAAAAAAATAAAAGCTTACCTTGCTCTTATGAATATGTTGGTGATGATATTCCGAATCAAACTCTGGTTCGCTGAAATAATTTTGATCCTGCAAAAAAATTTATCATAAATTAAATAAATGATTAAAAATGGTTCAATAAAAGATATTAAATATAATAACCAATTCAATTTATCATGAAATTTCAATATTATCAGACCAAAATAGCTCTCCATTAAATATCATAAAGAAGCGATCACGGAAACCATTCAAATACAGACAAAAGCATCAAAATCAACTTTCTCAGACCTGAGCTTTTCGGAAATATATTTTTAGAATAAGTTTTCTTAATGAAGGCATTTTCACGCGAGATCTGTAATTTTCTAAGCCATTTGGAATAAAAAAAACTTTTTATATCATTATCAACAAGTTTTTTTTACAGATTTCAAGTATTTCCAGAAGTAATAAAACCTCCTCAAGAATGTTAAACCGATGAATGCTAATGTCTCAACTGTCGTGACAATGCTAATTTTTTAACAGTCCAATTAATTGCTCATGCTCAAGCGGACTGGTGTAAAAAATGGAGAATTAAAATTAACGCCGAAAAAAGCGTGGCAGTTTTGTTTTCAAAGTATTTCATTAGAAAACCTAATTTGGATTGCATTCGTATGCACAATACAGAAATCAAGTGGTAGTATAGTATATATAGTAAAAAAGTATATTGGACACACTTTAGACAGTAGACTTATATTGAATAAACACACCGCGATCAAAAAGCTTCAAGATTGTGGTGTAAAAGCTAAACTAAACTTTATGTTCAATGCGAGGAGTAAGCGTACTCTCAAAATCATACTGCTCTTCCATACAGCATTACCTCGAGATTATGGTGTATGCTACTCCAGTGTGAGCTTATGCTCACTAAAAACTTCTGAAGAAACTTCAGATTCAAACTTGAATTGTTCAAACTTCGTACGATTCTATATTTCTGTTACTAACGACCCGGGGTTCGCCTTTCAGCATTTTCGTGCATTCTATCACACGGACGCAACAGAACTGACACACAATAAACTTTTAGCATTGGTTACATACCAAATGAGTTAATTATTAAGGAAAAATACCGACCCTACGGCTAAATTCCAAATAAACAATTGAAATAATTTCAATAAAATTGATTTAATAATTTTTTTAAATAATAAAAACACATTTTTTTAGTACTTATTTCCACAATATATTTTTTGATCAGGACCGATTTCGCTCATCGCGAGAATTATCAACTGATGCGAAACCGGTCCTTATCAAAAAATATATTGTGGAAATAAGTACTAAAAAATTGTGTTTTTATTATTTAAAATATCATGCCTTTCCATCAAGAAGTGACAGTTAACACCTTAAAAGTGATGATTTAATAATAATAATATTTAATTTCCCGAGATAAGTTTTATGAACGCTTAATACTGTTAATGAGTTTTCCATGACAGGATTATACAACAAATAATAATCAACTGTCATTAAAATACAATTGGGTAATTTTAGACTTAAAAATACCTGCTTATTTCAAGTTTATAAATGACGTTATATAGGAGTTTAATTAGTAGGGTTGTCGAATCTTTGAACTAATTTCATGTAAAGGATATAAAAAGGAGGAATTGGGAAGATTAAGCTGGTTGTTAAGAATGAATTAATAATTGTTAATTTAGAATGGTTGTTAACATGAATTTAATAATTGACCTGTTTGTTTCAAAAATCTTATGATCGAAAGGCGAAACCCGGGTCTTTAGAGACAAAACATGTGGAATCGTAAAGTTTCAACAACTCAAACTTGATTGTAATTCCATGAAGGACCTTCAGTCGATATCATAAACTTCAAATTATTCAAAATAAATCATTGTTCAAATTATTATTCAAAAAAATATGTAATGCCCCATGGTACGTGCGCAATTCGCCGCTTCATAGAGACTTGTAAATACCTAAAATTGGAGAGTTCGTTCGAGAGATTTCTCAAAAATTTCACAGCGATGTAAGCAAACATTATAACCCTACGATCTCTCTTCTACATAATTACGACGAGACAGTATGGAGTAATCGTTTTAGACCGAGAACGGTTGTACTCAACAAATACACAACCTCAGCATATGAAAATGAATTTCATTAGTTCGCTTCCTTTCTTACTTAATGTGCATACATGCACTTGTGACAACGTTTGTATGCAGATTTATCGGTGTGTGAGTATAATACGCGAGGATTTTAATATGATTATATGGTGTATGTTGTCCACATATAGAAGATTCACTGTGGATTGCTTAGCTCTGCAGCGACTTACGTCTGTCAGCAACAATAGACAAATTATACAACAAATAAATCAATACATAAAAGATGAAGGTGACTTGAAGAGTTGGGATGCTGACGCGTCATAGATATTAACGGTCCATCAATAAGATATCGAAAAAAAGCACTCAAAAATATAAGAAAGCTAGTATGTTGAAACATTCACATACGAGCTCATTTTTGTTACAATATTGTCTGGTTAATCTTGAAAACTACCACAAGTATATGTATCACAACAACTACTTAATTATTTTTTAAGTATATAATTTTCTTTACACAACTCAACGAACAAAGATAGGGACAGTGTATCAGATTCGCGACGAACGACGCGTTTTTGTTGGGTGAATAATTTAAAATAATTCTTGCTCAGGGTAAATTTTTAAATATTTTATATTAATATTTAAAAAAAGGCTTCTAGCTTTTTAGTGGTGACATTGCGTATGTTACCTTATTTATGAAATCGTGGATAATATGGGAAGCACACAGTGAGATCGTTTATCGTTAGTCCCCAGTTACAAGGAAGAACTCGTCTATGATGCGATTTTTATGTGATGATTCTTTTTTAAAACATCCTAGTAGGGTTTTGTTTTAATTTTAGAAATACAGAAAATCATAACGAAATATTGGAAACGAAGATCATTAACGTATAATTTCAATGGGAAAACAGAAAAATTGTTCAAAAAAATATTATTTATGTAATATTATCGAAATCTTCATAATTTATATTGACCTTTTCACTTTTTCAATTTTTTTTTTGTATGGATGATTATGTTTAAACACAGACCAGTTTGGGGCTTAGTCTAAGTGAGATAATTAACAATAGTTAGTATATACCTGATCCCAGCTTGGCGGACCTGAACAAGGTGGTCCTGCGGGAGGCATGCCGACGACTCCTCCGAGAGCACCGGGAAATGCGCCACCGCTAACATCAGCTGATTCAAAGAGTCTTAACACGGAACGATCACGGATGTCTCGCAAATGGGACCTGCAACAACAAACACGACATATGTACATATATAAGACAAATCTGTTCAAATTTTGTATTTGTATTATGAACGAAATCGATTAATAAAATGCAGTGATTTACAATTATTTTTAGTGTGGCTCCTTAATGTCGTTTAAAATATGTAATATTATAATAAACGCAAGTAAAAAAAATACAATATTACACTATCCGTAATTCGCAAATAGTTTTCACGAAACACAAGTTATTCGATATACTTGGTATACGTATATAAACAAACAATGTTATTTTAATGTATATATGTATGCCTAGCATGTCAGCCGCATGTATGATTATGAAGAACTAATATGTATATCGTGGAAAAAATAAATTTTCCGACAGTAAATTCACATCGAATTAATTTTCATAACAAAGAATTTACTAATTAATAAAAATTTCAACAGGAACAGAAGTATCAAAAAAAATCAATTAAAAGCACTATCAATGTTTGTGAATATTATAATGCCATTCAACGTGTTTTCAAGTGTTCATTATTTTGCAGAAAAACTATTTATTGATTGTTATTTTAAAAATGTTACATGTTACTTCTTGGTGGAAAAGCATAATATTTTAAATAACAAAAACACAATTTTAGTACCATTTCCACAATTTATTTTATGATCAGGGCCGGTTACGCTCATCACGAGCATTATCAATTGAAAGGAAACAAATTTCAAACAAGCTTATATATACAAATTTTTGATTTGAAATTTTATACGAGTAAAAAAAACAATGGTTCAAGAAATAAGAAAAAAATTACAGGAAGTCTTACTATTGTATATATCATACGTTCTCAAGAAAAACTGAAAAATATCAAAGAGTAGTAGAAACTTCAACGATTACATATTTTATAAGAACGAGCATGTATTACAACCAAAATATAAAAAATACAACTTGATTAAAACTGTAGTTGATAATTTAAATATAATATATAATAATTCTAAGAAAAAAAAAAAAATACTGTATTGATAAAGTGAATGATTTTCTAATCTACCATCCGAGTTCACCGTATCATTAAACGACGAAATTAGCGTCTCAAATCACAAATATTGCAAGCGACTGTAACATCGTATTCCCTATGGATAATATGACGAGATACCGTCGATCTTAGACCCTAATCATCACATCACGGATAATCATTTCACATGTGGTATTTTGAAAATTAATTTTCGAAAAAAACTTAATACAAATCAAGCCACAGCTTAATAAATCATAGAAAAGGCATTTTTTTTATATTTAATTGATAAGACAAAAAACATGAACTACCCATCAACGGTAAATTCATACCATTAGATATAACTAGCCTATTTAGGAATAATCCTGTAAAAGAACGTTTAGAGATAATGCTTAATTATTAAATCCACCATTTTAATAAGAAGAGATTTGTACTAAAACTACGGATTGTGTAATTCTCTATACACCGGACAAAAATATGTTTTGACTAGATTAAAGCAACATATATGGTTATTCAATTATAATTTATAATCATGGTTAAACGACCAAAATAATACCAATTTATAACTGTTACTTAAATCAGTATGGTGAATTTACATAAATACGCTCTGAACACAAAAGCATGTTTAATATTTAAACTATGCATACAATTGTCAATTATTATATTATAAAATGGCGCTAGGGGCCGTTCAGGTCCATGGCCGAGTGCACAACCTCTCTCCAGGCATCTCTGTCGAGCGTTCTTTCTCTCCAGTTGACTATCCCCAGCCTCTCATCATCCTTTTGAATGTTATCCGCCCATCTCCGTCGAGGGCGACCGAGAGGTCGGGTGCCAGCTGGTGTTCCTTCATAAATCTTATGGAGAGCTCTAGACTTCTCAGATCGTACAACGTGACCTGCCCATCTGAGCCTTCTCGATTTCAAGACATTAATGATTCTTGGTTTGTATCGGTCGAAAAGCTCAGCGTTCGTACGAATGCGCCACCGGTGGTTCTCATTAACGTGTCCAAGTATTCTCCGGAGGATTCTGTTTTCAAATACTTGGAGGTCCTTTTCTTGTTTTTCTGTTAAACCCCAGGTTTCACATCCATACATGACTATCGGTTTAATGATCACGTTGTACACCCGGCACTTGGTTTTGATGGACAGCACTTTGGACCTAAACAGACTATTTAGCGCGAAGTACGCTGCATTTCCACTTCTCAGTCGGTCAGCAAGCTCCAAAGTCATCTCATTCCTAGAGGAAATATTAGAGCCCAAGTATTTGAAAAGAGAGGTTCTCTCGAACGAGGAGTTTCTTATTACAATGTCTCCAGAGTGTTCGTTGCCTCTTGTCATTTTCAAATACTTAGTCTTTCCCACATTTACTCGTAGATTTAACCTTTTTGCTGTGAAAATATCTTTTATTTCGTCTTCAGATTCTCCGAGCACCACTAGATCATCCGCGAAGCCCAATATTTTGCGGGACCCATTCAGTATAACTCCACCTTCTGCTTTCATTGCGTCTCTTTGGGCTTTCTCTAAAGCTAGGTTGAATAGCATAGATGATAAGGAGTCTCCTTGTTTTAGACCTGCTGTCACCTCAAAAGATTCTGATAGACTACCCTGCATATGAATTCTGCTCTTGGATCCATCCATACATACTTTTATTATATTTATAAGTTATATTTATAAAATTGTCAATGCAAGAATAAAAAGGACGGCATATAGTGAATCATTTCTAAAACATTATATAAAGTTAAACTTAAATTATAGTTGGCATAGACATTGGGGAAAGCCGAAATGTAAAGCTAAAAAAAATCTTTCAATATGATAGTGTTCTACCTTTTAAACGCCAAACTAATAAATATATCGTATGAATGTGTTGGTTATTCGTAAATCATTCATTTAGAATGAAATTTACCATTGTTGTGTGGACTTCATCAATGTTGTTCATACCTGGAAAATTTGATGTATGAAAATTGTTTAGTTTTCACTTAATACCTAATTAGGAGGGAAATGGTTGCGAAACTAATTCAAACGATTATTTATAAACATAACCGATCAGGAAATATTTGAAAATAGACTTCAAAATACAGTTTAAATTATAGTATCGATGTGAAATGAGAGATTTCAAATAAAGCAATCAATCAATTGAAAATTGTCTCTATTTTTCATAACAACTTAACCGTTAGAATGCTACGTGGCGCAAAAGCGCTGCGATCGTTTGTATCGAAAATTGCGGCGCAGCGCAAAAGCGCTGCGAGTTTCAGTGTGTTTTCGGTGCTCCGCGGGAGTGCACGTACGCTAACCTCGCGCGTAATTTGTAATGAGAGTGCATTCTTATACATTTAAAAATAACTTTTATCGTTTTTTTATATTATTTTAAAATATCACTGCTCGAAACCATCGTAAGGGAAACAAATCGATATGCTGCACAGTTTTTGGCCTCGCACACTGTATCGGATAATTCTCGAGCAAAAAAGTGGACGCCGACAACAATATACGAAATGAAAGCCTTTATTGCTGTCATACTCGAAATGGGAATAACGAGAAGGCCAACAATTAGTAGTTATTAGTAGCTATTTGTGCGGCAAAACATAATTGTTGAGCTATTTTTTTTTGATTTTTTATTTTCTAAAAGAAATAAAATACAATAATATTGATATCACTTTATGTTTAATAAACATTAATAAACAATAAACATTTTATCTTTATAATGCAAAAATAATTAATAAAATTGATTGATATTTGTCTAAGTTAGAGTGTTTTATTTGACACCATTATTTTTTCCTCTAAATTAATCAATATGTGTATAGCAATTTTCATTTATTTTTGCCAAAATTGCTTAGCACTAAAACGGTTTTAATGCTCTTTGAAGTTCAAAGAAATTTAGCCAGAGGTTAAATATTTACAATTGGAAGAAATTGTAGTGTTCCCGGAATTATGACAAATTAATAAACCATAATAAATTGTAATTCAAAGCAATCTCGACTAGCAAACAGGTCGAATTGAGTTGAGATACTAATTTGAAGAATTCAGTCGTCTTCTTTTGAATATAATTATCGTCTGAAGCCAATCAAAGCTTAGCATCGATTTGATTAGATTATATCATCCACGACCATTATTCGTTGTGCTTTAAAAGTTTTTCTTTTCAATAAAAACGACGTTGATGTTCAGGTTTTATACGTTATTGATATGTGAATTGACGGATCGCTATATTATAAAAAATAAAATTTCTAGGATGACAATAAATTAAGCTCAATCACGATACACTGATTGCGAAAATTTGTTATCATAATATTTGCGTCCAAGGGAGGTACGGTTAGAATCTGTCTTTCGTTATTTTATAATGATTCTTATGCTTAATTTAGTTTACGCATACAATTGAGTGTTGGCTTTTTTCTTTAGGAAAGATACAAAATCTAATAAATAAAAAGGAGTCACTGGACTTTTCCGACATTCATTATTAATAACGTATTACAAAGGATTTTTTTTTTAAATTATTATATAAGCTACTTATTTAAAAACATTTCAAGAATATATAATATTATAGTTAAGTATCTAAAAACAATTTTACTCGAATTAATTCAAAAATTTCATAAATATACCTTTAATGTATCGATAACTTTACCATAGATTTTTTTTTATTTCTTAAAATACAAAAAACACATATCCATGTTAATACATGTAAATCAGTAGTGAATAAATACATGGAAGACGTAGTTATTTATGCCTGAAGACGTGTCAAAAGTTTAGGAAGAAATTAATTTATATTGAACACCAAGTGACTGCGGACGTTACCACCAGTACAAGCTTGTTTCCATTTATAAAATGAAAATTTGAATATTAATATTTAGGGAAAACACTGACTTTAAGTAAACTACTGTTGAAATATATCAATTCAGATTTCATTCGATTGAAAGTTTTAAATGATGAATACAAAAGAATCGGAATGATTGATTTTCGAAAAAAAAGTCGCGTAATAAACAAAAGACAAACATAAGAAAATGAATACTTCAAATAATATGTATCTGTGCTGGATATATATATTATATATATATTGTTATACAAATCCACGAATCATTTGAGTACTTAATGTAATCTAACGCTCTACAGGAGAAGCAATAGGGATTTTGGAATTTTATATAAATATATATATATATATATGTATGTACTAAGTATATAATCACCGATTCAAGCGCGCTTTCCGATATTCCAAAGTTTATTTATGTACGCAGGCAGAAAACCAGTCAACAAAGCCTTCGATCACAATCTCCGCCACAAAACCGAATAACTTTTTGCTTCATCAATAACCTCTGCGACGTCAAAAGTTCTCTCAAATCTCGCCTGCTCATATTAACATACATTGTAATGTCATGGATCACAAATCATGTGGCGAAAGAACGAATATGCTTTTCTATACTAATCAGTACAAATCGATGAAAGAACGTTTTCAAAAAATCATCATATACAAATTAAAGAAACAGTATGAGTAGTAGGTTAATTTTAAATATCTTTCCATTAAATAAAATCCAGAATCCAGTTAAAATACCTGATTTTTTTTTAATGTACGTAGTATTAGTTATTTAAGAGTAAAAAATATGTGATAATTTATCCAGCTTAAAATAAAACTACGCGATAGCGGTATTTGACTGCGGCTGCTGTAGAAGAAATTACCTTGTTGAAAAATAGCATTTGCCGTCATGTTCACAATGAGCGTCGTAGCACTATGAAAGATGGAAAATGGCAAGAATATAATAAAAGGAAACTTTCACGAAGGTTTTTCTTTATTCCGTTCAAAAACATGAAAAAACAAGCACCTTGAAAAGAATTGAACTTTTTTTTATTTGTAATTTCAAAACTTTATAAAGCGATATTCAAAACCACAAGAATCATTCGAAATGGATTTAAATCTCGAAGAATTTTGCAAGACGTACGTTTGAATATCAAAGATTCTTTTTTTCCATGATATATTTTTATTATTATTTATTTAAAAATATATATATATATTACTAGTTGATACTGAGAAAATAGTACCAAAAACGTATTTTTATATATAATAGTATCGTGATATCATTTTCAAATTTTTAAATTCCCTTTAGTTGTGATAAACAAATGAAAAATATAAGTGGTCGTCGGTCTACATATTATCTTGTTAACTGTTTGCTTCTCCATTTCACATTCAAATATCGAAAAAATATTTTTCCAATATATGTCAAATATTGAAAATAGGACGATGACTTTGAAATGACAGCCAAATTAAATTATTCATATATATTTATATATATATAAGATAAGATCGTTACATACATCGCGTTCCTAAAACAACACCACCAACCGAAAAATACCGGTTTTTACCGTGAATGCGGAATCGTCTGCATGGTCAGAGTTATCTCCTAGCAGTACTATTTGTTATTAAAATGAATTATAGCTAATGGGCAAATCTTTAAAAATTCAATTCATTTAAAAAAAATTAATAAATATTTTGCAAATCTAAAGTGTTATTCTCGATTGAATTAATGTTTTGAACTAACATCGAAAGGCGAATCTATGGTCGTGTGTGACAAAGCCTAAGGAAGTATATACAGTTTGAACGGTTCAAATGTGATATCGAAAGTCTGTCAAGCACCCTTATTCCATATCGTAAATTTACAAAAGAGAGTTAAAATCTTCTAATTAGATTTATTCAGAAAGGCACACTAGAACTACATTTGCGATTGTGATGGTATTTTTCTAGGGGAACAATATATAAAAACGGATCATTGAATAAAAAGTAAAATAAACTATACCGATGATATTTGTTATTATTAAAGAATATTTTTGGTTTAATAAAGAATACAAAATATATTAAACTAAGTATACAAAGTAGCATAGAAAATTAATTTTGATATGACTAATATAACAAGTTATTGGAGAGCAAAAAAAATCAAGAAAGTATAAACAGGGAAATGATAATGTTAAATATGTTTTTTTAAGTTATTTCAGGAAAGAATGGCGATAGGCGATATTTTTTTTCATTTCTCAAGAAGAAATACGTAACTTTTGTTGAATGTACTGAAAATTATCATTTTTCAGTAAATAAAATTCTTCAATATCAAATATCTATTTCATTACCCCACAATCCATTTGATTGCAGTTAAAATTTTCCAGTAAAGTCGCATCGATCGCATTACGTTCGGCAAAATGGTCGGGATTGCAATTGAGATAAAACTATAATTTCATCAATATTTAATAGAACTTAGAATAAGACGAAATATTTTGTAGGCTTGTTGTAAGCGAATCTCTCCGTATTGTTCCTCATATTTTTCAAAGATTCGTCGGGTTTGGGGGAGGTAAATGACCATCAAAGACATACATCAAATTGAACATTTTGAACACAATAATGCATTCATGAACTTGTCCGTTTGTATAAGTACCATTTTCTAATAGAACGAACGCGGCACAAAACTACAGAACAAATAATATATGATTATTTTTTAAATAATAAAAACACATTTTTTTAGTACTTATTTCCACAATATATTTTTTGATCAGGACCGGTTTCGCTCATCGCGAGCATTATCAACTGATAGAATACAATTTACAAACAAGTCTATTTATACAAAACAAAAAATTAATTTGAGTTAATGGTAGCAGGTGTACAAAACCATGGGTACAAGAACTGGGAAACGATTTACATAAAATCATACAATATTGATACAAATAAAGTAATTAGTATAAAAATAAAATGTTCACAATCACTTATTAAGAATTACAATTACAATTATGGTAAATCAATAATCCATTAGGAGCTCTAAACAATCAATAAGGAAGTAAGGAGTGGGAAATTTTTAATGTTTATTTATTTGAAATATATATTTATTAATCTAATTAATTATTAATTAATAAATATATATTTCAAATAAATATTTTTTTTTCAGTACTGAGATATTTCAGTAGACTGTGCGGTTAAATTTTCCGCCTTGCAATGATCGGAATTGTAACATATGTAGTACATATTATACTTTGTGGTATGGTCTGCGAATTTCACGCGCGGGCTCCGACACTTGCATTAAAATGCATTCTAAAGCTTACGGACCGAGATTTGTTCAGAAAGTGACAAGTTTCTTATGTTTCCATATAGTCAAATAACTGGAGCTATACACAATAATTCATGTTAATATAACATTAATTATTTTACAGTGAACACATAGGTATATTTTTATTTCATGGATGTAATTATAAGCTATGTTCTAATACATGAAAGAAGTATGAAAATCATCAAAAGCTTTTCGTCATTAAAAATTTCCCACTCCTTACTTCCTTATTGATTGTTTAGAGCTCCTAATGGATTATTGATTTACCATAATTGTAATTGTAATTCTTAATAAGTGATTGTGAACATTTTATTTTCATACTAATTTACTTTATTTGTATCAATATTGTATGATTTTATGTAAATCGTTTCCTAGTTCTTGTACCCATGGTTTTGTACACCTGCTACCATTAACTCAAATTAATTTTTTGTTTTGTATAAATAGACTTGTTTGTAAATTGTATTCTATCAGTTGATAATGCTCGCGATGAGCGAAACCGGTCCTGATCAAAAAAATATATTGTGGAAATAAGTACTAAAAAAATGTGTTTTTATTATTTAAAATATAATGCCTTTCCATCAAGAAGTGACAGTTAACACCTTAAAAGTGAAAAAAAAAAATATATGATTAAATTGAATATTAATTTGCATGCGTTATATGTGAATAATTTTGCTGCTGCAGTTGAATGACAAATATCACGTGTAAATTTTGTATTTGGCTGTCCCACTTTTTACTATATATTAAACGATCCGCCAAAATATTTACGGCGTGGATAAATCTTCATGCATACAAAAAATACGTTAGATACATAACACACATCAACTTTGCAGTCCATCAAATAGGATAAAAAAATGTTTGATATAACAAGAATTACGTAAAATAATGTAAGCTGTTGCGACATCACGAAGTTTTATTATGTTAATTAATACTGCTGGCTTTTAATAATGTTACACGGTTGTGAAGTTAGCGTTATGCCGATAAAGATATAAAATAAATAAAATAATTCTCTTATTACACAATAAATGTCCTATTTTTTACATTACCTTACCAATTATATACTTTCAAAGATAAATATATCATATTCACACTATTTACAATTAAAGATCATTTCTCTTGGCTAAATATGTCAATATTACTTCAAAATACAGATATTCACAAAACTAATAATGAACAGAAATCGGAGAATTTTAAATAATGAAACGCAAACAACACAACTCATACGAATGTATCGCAAACTTCTCAAGTACTTAAAGAGTAATATATATATTTCTTCAAAATTATTCGATTTCTGTATATAGCGGCACTTGGATGAGAATAACATCTCGTAGGATTAAATCTACTAGGGCTTTATTTGTATTAAGCCAAATAAAAAAAAATACTGACTCTACTAGCGTGCAATACGCACGAATATAACATAAACAAATCAATCGACCAAATATATCAAGGTGTAAAAAGAATCAATTTAAAGTAATCTTCTATATTCTTTAAAAAGTATTTCGTGTGTTACTATATTACATTAAATGATAATGTACTTCATCGGTTGATTGTTATGTATCAAAAATTGAATCGATCATAGAAAATCCATATTTCCTTTATTTTCCACGTTTCATCATATTACAATATCAAAAACACTCAGAATTTACCAAATCAATGGAAAAAATATATATGTTAAACAAATGTAGTTTGATGTAAAAAAGCTTTTTAGCTAATTTTATTATTTATTTGCCAACCGAAAAAAGTATGAATGCTCGCATATATTGTTACATTTTTTTTTTGTAATCAGAAGCGAATTATTGTATTCTTACCGGATTAATAAAAAAAACAATATGCACTAAGCCTTTTCCGATTTAATATTATATAGTATTATATTTCTATAGATGAAAAACCAGTGAAAAGATTTACACGACTATTTTGTTTGACCTTTGGCGCATCTTTTCATATGTTTCAATTGAAAGCTTTCGCATCGAATACTAAATACGTATTGTGTAATTTTTTTGAAAAAGTTACAATTTTTAGTACTGACGCGTCCGGTTTATTTTCATAAGTTGTAACGTCGTATTATGTTTAATGTTACCAAATAAGCAAAAAAAATATTAACGATATTAAGTTGTCGGGCAATGATTGGTTATCAGGAGCATGCGATTGAAATATATAGAAAGTTTTCGAATGAAGGTTTTTTCTTGCTCATTTACCAGGCCGCTCTTAAGCGCAAAATTTTTAAAAAATGTGGCCATTGGTCATATGTAACCCAGACTAAGTATTAAAAAGGTTGTATACCACTGTGGTAGAGATTTTAATATGGGCATATGAAACATGTAAAATTTCATTTAAATTGCTGTCGAATTGTCCATATAATCGATTCAATTGTGTAGTATTCGAGTGTCATTCAAATCAAGCATCTAAATGTGTTTAATAATATACCATCCGCTGTAAAAAGAATTTTTATTACTGTGACAATAACCTGAGGTCCTCCAGCTCGTAGAACATATCCTTCGACGAATCGTGGATGTAGATCTTGACAAGGGGGCTGTCAAGATACTCCATCGTCAACTGTTTCGGAAAACTGCGCACGAAAAGGGCCTTCACTGTGTCGATCGACGTTATCTCGTTGGGGAGAAGTGCACGCTTTGTTTCGCTACGGTATTGCAAGAATACCAATCCTGAGAATATTACAAAGAATAATTATTTAATAATTCAATAATTATCAAACAATTTCATTTTTTAAGGGAAAATAATCATAATTAGCATTTTATATCTTTGGACAACGGTGATCAAAATGTTATAATCAGTAAAACCACAAAAACAAATAATGAAATCTTAGTTATTATTCAAATATATGCACTATTAAAACATATACATATCAAATCAGTTACAATTATTTTATCTTGTCTAAACTCGAGCACGCTTCGTGAATTGTTTTTAGTTTCCCTTTCCATCCAAAAAAACAACCTGTTGCCGTTGTTGTAGACCTATTAATCAATGTGCAAATTATATTGCTGATAGGATGTGCAGTGGTAACGTGACACACAGGTATAATTACTGGATCAATATCAACGACGTATATTTCGTAATAGCGATGATTTGACTTCAGATAACATGTATACGCCTGACGGGTTAATTTAACAATACGATGGCTTCGCTTGCTTTTGCTCCAAGGAAACATGATACAAGTTTTAATTATAGTTATGTATACTTCCAAATATACAAACAAAAATAAATGTATAAGGATGAAATAAGACGTAGCTATGTTATTAATATTGGAAAATTAACAAAAAAATAGCCTATTTAGACCAAAAAAATATTTTAAAGCCTTTCGGTGTCAAGAATGCTGCCAATTTATGTAGTATTTAATAATACTTCGTAATAATATAAGTATGAATAACAAATGATGTTTATTGAAAAATTTATTTACCAAGCGGCCTCTCCAGAGTCTTGCTGGGCGTTCTAACGACGGGTAATGAAGACCTCTGCTTTCCACCACGGCGGAATCCAGTTGAAGCCGTTTCCACTTCTGACATAATCCCAGGATCATCATCGAACAGCATCGCAGAAGACGGTGGCGGGTATCCACGCGGCATGGGTGGCTATTGGAAAACATAAATTACGATATTATTAGACTATTGTCTTATAGTTATAATTTTATGTGAAGCTAAAACAACGTTAGTCAACGAAGTTTATTATTAAAAAAGCATCTCAATCTAACAAAGAAACATAAAATATGATTTTCTAAAAAAAAAACCATGAGGCTAAATAAATTTATTTCATTAAATCGTATACCTAGTAAAAAAAAAAAAAAACATAATATCAACAGAGAGGAATTATACTTTCAAAAATAAATCCCACAAAATATAGTTAATTTTATGAATAAACTTAAGTAATTTTCCTAGCAAAATCAACAAATGTAAACAACAATTAATATGCAAAAATCAAGCCTTAAAGGAATACTTTCGAGCGGAAAACTAATATTTCTTTTTATCTATTTCCAACATTTTATGAAAATATCTTCTTATGAAAATTCATGATTGGGAAGCAAAATGACGCAGCAATTTTAAAAATCGTCTTCCATTCACCAACCAACGAACAGCAAAAGAGACCACAATATCTAAAGCCTCAACTTACAAATACAGTTGGAATTGGAATCAATATAAAAGCATTTCAATGTCTTTCAGTACAAGAAACCTGTGTCTGCCGTATAGAAAAAATAGGGTTTTAGATATGATTAAATGAAGTATTCAAAAAAAGATATACGTAAATGCAACATTTATTGATAGAAACTGCATACTTTCGATCATACGAAATGTATAACTGCGGAATTCTCAATTCGCGAAAGAATATAGGAGATTTCCGATGGTAATAAAAAAAACAGGGTGATCGCCGGGAAGGTTTACTACTGGTTTATAATATAATTATATGTAATACATATGAAAAACAATGTCAGCCCAATGTCCCATTCTGTTAGCCTCACAAATGCGACCTATATTTATTAAATTTTCATCGCATTTGCACACATTCCAACGAATATTTAATTTTTTTTTCACGAATGTTTTACTCATTGCTTTTTCTAGTCTTTGATTTTTTTTTGACATAGGCCTTATTCCAAAATATTACCATAAACAAGTATCTCAGTATCCGTCGTAACATTTGCTAAACTTGAAATGGTCCAGTTGGAAGCACGTGATAAGCAAGCCCGAAGCAATCAATCCGGGTGCCAAAAGGATATCAATGGTGTTGTGATATCGTTCTCCATTAACAGTTACCATAACGTACATTCATTTTCGAAAAAGTAAGGGTCAATAATTTTTCCAGACGACATCACACCATACTGTCATTTTAAATGGATGCATAGATGACTGATGAATAATTTGGCGATTTTATTTTGCCTAGAACCGACTATTGTGTTTATTAACGTATTCACTTCAACGGAAATGAGCCCCAACGCTCGTATTATTTTTCTTGTGAAAATTAAGTTTATCGTCAGCAAGTTTTAACATCTCATTTAGAAGTTTTTCTGTCAATTGATTTTTAAATTAAACCAAATGTAATCTTTTATAATACATTTTCATGTGTTTTTGTCGAATGTTTTGAACACGGGGTTGAAATGAGGTTGATTTCATCCTTTTTCTATTGTTCCGTAGATTCTTCAGTGTTTGTAAACTAAACATGTGTATGATTTTGTTTTAATTCTTTTGATTCTTTTTTATTGATAATAATTTTATTTAGTTACTGTGATTTGAAGTGCTAATATTATTTTACATTAACTTTTACCTGTAATTAAATAAAATATTAACATAAATCCTGTCACTAAAATCAAATGAGTGCTTTGTTTTCATTATTAAATTCAAATTCCGCTACAAAATTGAAAACGAATTTTTAATTTATTGGACACATAATTTGTATTATTTCGTCACATTCTTGATCCGTTGGAATTTAAAAAATATAGCCTTATTCATAATTTCTACCATAAAAATAAAGCTAAATGGCTAAACAAAACCAAGCTTGTTATATAAATAAAATATGTATTTTGTGCTGAAACAAATCAAACATCACCAAAAGAAAAACTCCTTGTCACTCCAAATTCGATGAAAAAGATTCATTTCTTATTAAAATATCCCCGAAAACTAAATAATCTAGGCCCAGTACTGTTAATATAATAGATAAAATGTACACACCATATCATTCCAGAACATATAGCCACCGGAAAATCAAGCAATACTATGAATGAGTTACTTTTCCAACATACGTTATTAACTGAACTTACGTGTACTTATGTATTAAAATTCTGGTCCGATACCCGGTTCGTGGGTAAAAAATCGTGTGGACATATACGCGGTTTCCATACACAATTTTTAAATATTATATTAATATTCCATCAAGCAATCTCAGGTCATTATTATAAATTCAAAAAAAAAAAGTAAAACTAGCGAACAGACTGTATCTTGCATAAAAAAGAGCGAAGTATGGAATACTAAAAAGAGGATACATTCACTATTTTCGTATGGATATTTTACTATGTTTACGCAAGTATTTTTTGTATAGATTTCTAAGCGTTTGCACACTTTCATTGGAATTAAAAAGTAAACATTTTCACACGAATAAGTGATTTTAGTATATTACATTTATAGTAAATTCATTCGATTGTGAGTGTAATCTGTCAAGAGTAGATATATGGTTAAGCGTGTATGTACCACAGCGATTTTCAACCATAAATATATATTTAAAAAAAAACACTGAATTAACAATTTACGTGTCATTAAACCATTACAACAACCTTTCGTACAAAATTAATACTGGTCACGGTAGTTGCGCGATTATTTTTTATAAATTTAATTATACTTGGTTCACTTGAAAAGCGGAAAAAACGACAGAAAACTCATATTCGAGATCTGATTTCCTATTTCATTTATTCATAGCGTTAAATATTTTAGCTCGTAATTTCAGCGACTAAGTAAGGTGCTTGACCGCATTCATGCCAGTAAAACAATTATTTCAAATGCTATCCAACGTCCTCCAAAAGAATAATTTTCATAATAACCTTACACTTTGTTAGCGGCAGTCGATTAACAATAATTATTAGTACCGGTCGTTTGTCATATGCGTAAATTTGTAACAGAATATAAATCATCTGACAAGCAAAACTGTTAGTTGATGTCACGGTTTAATTTATTACTCGTTGAAAAATGCATAAAATAATGTGGGTCTTCATTTTTTATATAAAATATATATAGTTGTGGTTGTGCTTGTATTTATTTTGGTAGAGTGAATTTATTTCTTGAACTCGGATAGTATAGGAAATCAGCATTCAATTTGACCGCATTTAAAAATACCATGAAGACGATCTGAAAAATATCTACGTTAGTATTTAAATTAAAGATAACGTAAGTTTCAGATATAAAATGACCATACATTTCTATAAAAACAAAGCAATTGGACATTTAGACTTTTTTGTATTCTGTAAAACGTATTTTCATTAATTTTCCTTTAAATAACTATTAATCCACCATGGAAAAGCCCCAACGTAAAGCCGGGGAAATTTTATTCACACATTTTACTATACAAAACTACATTCATATTTAATGACATTTCCGATTGTCATTTTGTCAACTATGTTACGTCATTTAGATGTATATTATATGATTACCCGTAGTAAATTATTATCTCAGTTTTAAGACTTTGGTTATGTATATCTGTTAGGTTTTAGTTTCAAATTTTGAATAATTATTCTTGTTTGTAATTTGTATTCTATCAATTAATTATGCTTACAGTAAACGAAACCAGTCCAAATCATGAATATATTTAATTGTAGAAATATATAGTACAAAATCGTGTTTTTTTGTATTTAAAAAGTTTTTTTCTATTGTCACTATTCACTAATTTGGTCAAATGATATAAAGTAAATAATACTGTACAAAAATTTGCAATGGTACACTTCTAATACTAAAATTTCATTTATAAAAATATACGTTTAGTGTTACTGACTAGGCTGTAATTATCAAACTTCAACAGCAACAATCTGGTACTTTCGTGTATATGCGCTAAGGTTTACAAATGTTTGTTGAAAGAAAGTCAAATTTTATGACTTTGTTGTTATAGCCGAAAAAAAGATGTTGGGCAAGTGAACATAAAAAAACTTCAATTGAGAAACCTCCATTAGGAGGCCATTTCCTCCACGGCGGAGCCGACTCGTTAAAAAAATAATTGACATAAGATGTTTAAATAACCAATATTTCTTGTATCCAGATATAATGCGAAACCAAATGACATGTTTTAT
Source organism: Himalopsyche japonica (assembly GCA_028555115.1). Classification (NCBI taxonomy): domain Eukaryota; kingdom Metazoa; phylum Arthropoda; class Insecta; order Trichoptera; family Rhyacophilidae; genus Himalopsyche; species Himalopsyche japonica. The sequence goes on along the minus strand of JAHFWJ010000091.1, from coordinate 47,248 downwards.
TTATTCAGATGACCTGAATAAAAAATTCCATTGGGATATATAATCTTGACTACCCATTTATTTTGGGATGGCATTATAATGAAAATTTTATTTATTCGTAATTAAACTCATTTGGCAAAACATTGTCAGTGATTCTTGAATAATTCACGAAGCTGACGGTAGAACGTAATTCTCTTCGTGATTAAATATTTTGTAAAACGGTGTAAAATTATTCTTCTGTATCCATTTTTTTCATAGACGATACATACCATAAATCTATGTTTCCCCTTTAGTTTCTTATTTATTTATTCATTTGATAGACGTTTTCATATTTTTTTTCCTCTAAAATTCGTGGAACAATGAAATTTTAATACTGGTGTTTTAAATCTTGTTAAGATAGCCACTAAAACTAAGAAACTGGCTTTTCCTACCTACGTAATTATAATAATTTGTTCCTCTAGGTATATCCCGATGACGACAATAATATTCCAAACATAATCTTTTCATAGCAATGATCGCTATAATTACAATGTTCAATAAAGTAATACAAAGGGAAAATTCGATCTCTTAATAATTATTGAATTTTTAATTAAAATAAGCGTTGAATTATAATCAACAAATAGAATGTCAAGTAACGCAAAACCCTTTTTTCAAAAGTCAGAAAAATATTCTTGCCAAACGTCGACTTCATACAATTTATAATTAAGTGGGGCAATATTTTATAAATTGCTCGATTATCCAACGTGAAATGTTAACTTTTTCAAGGGAAGAATCAACGATGTTTTTAGTTTTATCGAACAATAGGGAAGATTTACCTTAATATATATACAAGATAATGTACGCCTTATTAATGTATAAGATATCAAAAGTATGAACAACACGGTAGGTAAATCAATTATCTGCTCAAATTTCATATAGTTAACGAATACAATGTATGTACATAAGAAGGAAATATCAGAGTATATGGAGAGAGATCATAATAAAATAATTTTTACACAAACTACACATCATAGTGCGGTGTTAGTATTGCGTTGTCAATCACAATATCACAATTTGTTTAATATTAAATATGAAAGCAAACCATTTCGACTCGGTAAAAAATAGGTAGAATATGTGTGCGAATTAAATGACATGATAAGTGAATTATCGTGTCCGTTACTACTGCAAATTCCATATAGCAAACAATTCCTCAGTGTTTTAGTATTGAAATATAATTCAATGATTGGAAATTACCACGAATAATCCCGAAATTATTGCTACATGCGATAAACCATTGCAGATGATAACGTTTAACTTAACCAATAATATTGACAACAATGATATCGTTAGTTTTCAGTCGAGTTTAATAGTTTTTGTCACAAGTTAACGTTTTTATTTCTTTTATATAAAATGATATCATTTCAACCTAGGTTTACATTTCAGAAATGATCACAAAACTATTTTAATCGATGAACCTTTTCCGGGGTTTCAAGTTTTTCATTTAAGTTTATAAATTAATAAGGATTATACGTAAAAAACAAAAGCTTTCGTTGCGAAAATGATGATAAGCAAAGTAAAACTTCCATAAAGAGTTCAAAACAAGAAAACACATTTCCAATATTACATATCAGCTGAACTTTTTTATCAAAACCTTCGAGTAGAAAGATAGTAAGTCGAACAACTGAAAATATTCATAAAAAAATGTTTGAATTCGTGGAATCTATCTTCATGCGTTATATGAACTTTTAAATTACTAATAATTATGAAGAATTACAAAGAGCGTATTTTCTATTTCATAGATTTTGAATAATAGGTAAAACTAAGAACTACCTACAACCTCAATAATTATAAAAGAAAATCTTGGCGGACTAACTGAGATTTAACAGAAAGATTAAATATAACTTTCAACTTCCTTTGATATTATTGAAAAAAAAATTGATAAATCATGTATGATGATAATCCCGGAGGTCATAATGATTTACTCTTTTTTGTAATGAAAACATAATGTATTTATTATTAGTGTTTTACAATAACATAAGAAATAATTATTGATATGCCTACCTGAAAAATCAAATATTTTTCAAAATATATAAATTAACCAAGAACAAGGACTTTATTGCCGCAAAAGCCGAGATCACTTTCTAATCATATTTTTTAGACATCGAGCTTAAGAGCGCAACAAGTGGAAGGCGCGTTGGTAACTCTCTCTGGGTAGGATTTCGATAATAATTTCCCAGGTGTGTGCGCATATAAATTTAATAAAGCTTAAATATTTTATGATATTAACAATAAGTTGAAACATAGATTGAATAATTTAATTTATATTTTTATATCGAAAAATTAGCAAAAAGTAAAGCTGTAAGAGATGTATTTACCTTTTCAAGAGACCGCGAAGAAAAACGTTTCGGTTTTAAAATTTGGGTTGGATATTTTACCAAATTACTCTTGAATTTCGGAACCTCATCAGACCTCTCGGTTTCTTTTGTTCCTGTTGGCTGAATTTCAGGACTGTTTTTACTATCGTCCACGGTAACCGGAATAACTTCCTCGACAATTTTCACAAGTTTCTGGCGAGGTGGACCGAAGTTACGAAGATTTTCACCAACTTCTTTTTTATCCTTCCGAAGGAGCGACCGAAGTAGAAAACTTCTTCGGGACATGATTATCACTTAGAAAATTCACTCAATATTTGTATTATCAAAATTATGATAACTTTCTATTCATTAAATATACACAGTTTTCCTTCGATGAAAAAGATTAACAAGCGTTGAATTACGGCGGATACAAGACAATAAATGTTTTTTTGATTTTTTTTTATTTCAATTTACGCGAATTGTGAAAATACTTTTTCAGTTTCAGAAAGTACGTAAGAGAGCATTCCGCGATAATGTATTGACAGCTTGGCGATAGTTTGAAAACTGCAGGTTGCAACCGTAATTCCCACTTCAGCGCTAACAGGAGCGCAGGCGGTCAACAACTGATAGACTAAAGAAAGTGCTATCCCAGCGATATTTGCTGCTTAATTTTAGTTCCGTCGCCACCAAACAGTTCGCCGTATTCCAGACAGGCACATGCGTCGTAAACACAACCAACTCTGGGAGGGGAAACACGCGAAATGTAAACAGTTTACGTTATAAAAGCGCGATTTTTACGTAAATCGGTTTAGGCTTGTGAAACGTTCTGAATGCTCCAGGTGAACTATTTCAAAAACCGTCTTCGACAGATTTATAAATAAAAACAAAAATATAGTTATATATACTAATAAATAACTATATTTTTATACATAACTATATAATAAAATATACTATTTTTCATATGGTGCATATTTTTACACAATCTCCTAGACATAGTCGTTCTCTACAATCTCGACAATACATCATGACTGCAATGTCTGCCAATGTCTAACTAACTGCTAATTAATCAACGTGCTTGCATTTTGTCATCAATAAATTATCAGTAAACTACAATATAATAGTTAATTAGTCAATATTACTGCCAAGTATTACAACTTATCTATTTTTTCCAATTAGCCAAACGAATATAAAAACAATGAAATAGTGATGTATGTGTTGGGGTGGCAGTGAAAAAATAAAAAAATATATCGAGTATACCATAAAAAACCAAGTAAAATGAATAAATAAAATAATTCAGTTACGATGAATCAATGTGGCAAGTGTTATTCGAAATTATTTCATTATCTATTGGATTGTAACTACATCACAATCGTAAATAAATAGACAGAGTTTTCGGTAATTTCCCATTATTTTATTTTAATTAGGGGTTGAACACCCCACTATGATATGTATTTGTGTGAAAATTGATATGACCCCGACATAGTATGGAATAGTGTAATCCTAGAGCTAAAACAAGGTTCAACTAACAAAGTTGAATTTGGATTCCATTGTTTAATTTATGAGTCTGAATGCTTTTTTTTTTATATTTCTTCGTTTTCATAAACTCAAAACCTAAAACAAAGCAAACAAATATTTTTCAATATATATATATATAATTAATTCATGACATAAATAAATACATTAAGATAACATGATTAAATACAAAGGAATTGAAATATTAATAAAAGTTTATTGGAGTAATGTTTCAGATGATCTAAAAGTTTGAAGCTTTCACGAGTGTGTAAATCGTTTATACAGTATCATATCTCAAACTTAGTTCATATTTTAAAGACACGATGGACCACCCTGTTGATTTACAGGTTTAATATTTTATCACTATTGTCAGAATGACGGACGTATACTGCTTTTTGTTTTCACAAAATATTTTATGTTTCGTAATATTTTATTTATTTGCAACAAACAATGTGCCTTTCAAACCATATTTTACATCAAATTTACAATCATAAAATATGTAATATTTTTTTGTACAGAAAGAATCCCTCGAGAAAGATTTGACTCAATTGTCAAATGATAACAAGTTCAGTGTCAGCAATACACAAAAAAAACTTCAAATATATTCGATTCGAAATATAGGTATTTTCAGTCTAAGGAAGGTGTAGTAACTCATTGAATATTAAGACTGACGGGCATATTACAATAATTACCTGCCATAATTTCTTCTCCAAGATCTCATACATCCTCATACAATAGATATAATCTTTAAAATAATCATGCATTAAATCACGAATCCATCACTTTTTAATGTGTAGGCTGAAATCACACCTCCAATAATATAACTTGTTTTACGATACAACTTCCCATGGATGAAAACCATTATGAACGTATTTTAATTCAAATGAAATGTCAATTGCAGATAAATCTGCAATAAAAAGACTTGTATAAAAAATTAATCTGCTGCGGATTTTTCAAAATATTATATTTTTATAATTATCGAACTTTGAAATGCTAATTAATTTTATTTTTCAATAAATTCATGAGTCTCCCTTGCAAAACTTTCTCGGTTAGTAGTATTTTCATAAAAGCAGAGATTTTTGTGAATATGTGTCGTAAAAAAGTACCACTACAGCCAAGAAGAATAAACGGACTCACGGATAATATATGCACCTTCGTGACATAGGATTCATTACTAGAATCTTTCGACACAAGGAAATTGTATAGGCAATTCAAAAGAATAACTAACTCTTCTCGTTGGTATTTACTGTGATAAAAAAAAAGTAAGCATAGCAAAGTCACCAACAAGACAAGACGACGGCATATAAACTCATATTATATTATCAATGTGTTGGAAATTATATATTATGAAATTTTTGAAATGTGTCATTATAAATGGATCTCTATCAGAAATTAATTTAGTTTAAATTGAGCGCGACCAGAAAATACAAAGAGAAGATATATTGTAATAACAAGCTTTGATAAAAACGTCGTGAAACTTTTCAAAGGACGACGGCCGTTGCTCCGCAAACGGTGCAATGCATTATAATGTAGAAATTGTGTTTCTTTCAGACCATTATATCATTCAAAATTTTAATTATTTTCGTAAAAGTTATTTATTTCAGGCGCAATTCACGAGATAGCCCGTCAGTTCCTGATAAAGCGTTAATAGCTAGTTCCCATGTAACGGGATTAATTGCACGTCAGAATAGGCCACATATAATTACCGAAACACTCGATGAGCTTGGAAATCATTCGAATGATACTTAGTCCTAACGAAGCGAATGAAGCAAGTAAAGTTCCGTTATTGTGCGATGTTAAGGCCTAATAATGATATGATAAAATTGTGTAAAAGCGTTAAAAATGGACGATCTCTAGGTAAGTCATTTCAGTATTTATATATAATCTGTTTTTCAAATGCAAAATATTAAATAAAACAGTGAAAAGCATGAATAATTCAACAATTCACGACGAATTTACATAAAAATGTGGAAAAATAATCATTATAAATACTCATAAGTAATAAATTTTGTTATTTATATATAAACGGTACACGATGAAGAGTCGCAAGCATATCCGTAGTAGTAATTGTATAATATGAACAATATGTTATAATTTATGGTATCGACTGAAAATACTTGATAAAATTTTAATATCATATTCGGAATGTTGAAACTTTGTAGGATTCCACATTTTTTGCTACTAACGACCCAGGTTTAGCCATTCGGCATCATCGGGCATTCTATCACATGGATGAGATTCAGAGTTCATGGCATTATGCAGCTGCAAATAGTCATGTAGAAAATAGAATACAAATAAATTAAATTACATGCAGAACGCTATCTCGTTCATAAACGCTCATTTTTTATCAATTTAATATCATATGTGGCATACTCTGAATTACATCCTGCAACCTTGCAAGTACTTTAATTGTCTGCTCCGAAAGATTAATACGTTTCCTGCTAACGCGCTTATAGAATATTTCGAAAATAATTCAGCAGTGGGGCAAATCATCAGGACATACATTTTAATTCAAAAATTACCACGCGTATAAAAATTTAAGCAGTGTTATCATTACTATGTTGTCTTTGATCGGCCGTCTGAAAACACGAAACTCAGCTGATCACTCAACTGCAGTGTTGATTATTAACTGGGCATTTTAACATAAAGTGTAAATAATGCTATTAAACAACTATAATTAAATGTTTGATAACGCAAACGAAAATACGAATTAATATGAAATAATTATATAATCAATTTTCTCAATGTATATTGACAATATTATTAGGAAGCGTAAATCTGTTGAGAATATTAATATAGTCGTTAGCATACAATAAATTGTATCAATCTTTTCAGTCCAATTACATATTCCATTGTTTCGAATTGATTATAATGACTTCACCTCACTGCAGATATGCAGAGAGACGACTCTTTTAAATTTATTAGTATACATAAGTTTCCAATTTCTATAGTTTCACTTTGTGACTAAGACAATGTAATTGTATGAATTCCAATGGTTTAATATTTCACCTTCACAACAATGCTATTTGATATTTTTATATGTTACGGATTTATATTTTAATGGAAAAAGGTTTTCTTGTCACTCTAATACATTATATGAACCTAGTTTTCATGCGTTCACACGCTTCCATATATAGTGAATTTTGCTGTTCAATAAATCGGAATATTGACAATATAAAAACGTTTCCATCAATTTATTATCAATGACCACAAATTGCTTCTAAGAGAATAACATTGCCGTTGTAAATGTTCATCAAATAATTTCAAATGTCCTTTTCGAGCGGACAGATATTTAGATTGGGCCTGACAATGGGTTTTTATATACTTACGGGTTTCTTGAAACACATGTTATTTTTTTTATTTAAATGTTGTCATATTATATTCAGTTTTAATATTTATTTTTCGATGATAAGTACGATTCGTTAGTGTGATTTATCCCTCAATGCTCTGAAAAATAGTTCTCATATGTATATTGACATACAAACGTTTTCTAAATGTGATGGGTAGCACCACAAGCAAGTTCTCGTTCGTAAACATTGCAAATAAATTCAATGGTTATAAATAATACTTTTTTTACCACAATCGATTTTATATAAAACAGATTTTATCACCAAGTCTATCATCTTTCTACGCAGTCTATACACATACCTCAATATCCATCCCTCGTACCAGAGCACTATGAGGTGGTGCAGATCGTAAAAGATCACCGCCGAGAGTGTGACGTCTAGGATCGTCCCTTCGTGCAACACGTCCTCTACCGCCCTCAGAGACAGCTCCTGTTAAAAGGTTAAACAAAATTAGAAAAAACGTTTAAATAATATATATTCTCTTACGTGTTTAAATATGGTACAACCTCAATTATTCGGATCTCGTTTATCCGGATTGTTTATAATTAATAAAAAAAATAACGAATTTGTTGATATGCACGTGGCGAACTCTTTAATACGTGATGGAATGCAATCTTAACATGTTAATTGTTGCATTTGTTTTTTATGCATTTGTTCTAACAAATCTTGTATTAATTAGGGGTTAGTAATTGTCAAAATTCGATACGCATCGAACATGTTTCTTGAAAAATTGATCATGATTATAATATTTATTTTTAATATTATTAATGTCTAAACGCATGAGAATGTGTTTTTGTTTTATTAAAAGAAAAATTGGATATAATTGATGGTTGAAACAAGGTGAATAGGGAGGGGTTTTGTCTAATAAATATGATGTCGGAACGTCAACGATCTCGAATATAAAAAAAACATTATAAAAAGTTTACCAATTGTTTAATCCCGATGTTAAAAAATTTTGAAACGACCATTAGTAAGTTCCAGCAACGAAGTAAAAAAATATATAGGAGACATTGCGGAAGCAATGACATACATTTCAAAATGTGCTGAATGAGACGAAGAAGGTATAACCGAATGGTTAAATTGAGATGCAAACGATCCTGGATTCCAAATTTTGAATAATTAGAGAAATATCTGTCACAGAAGATATAAATTAATATTAAAGCTATGTATTAATCTAAAGAAAAAAAATAATTATATTGAATATATAATACTAGTTTTTTCCTGTCAATTATGATTTTTTTCGATTATCCGGATTTATCTTCATCCCCAATCAGTCCGGATAATCGAGGTTCTACCGTAGTTTATAAAATTGAGAAGATTAATATCTGTTTAACAATAGTATTTTATAAAGACTTAAAAATGGTACTCATTTACCTACAGTAATCGAAACAAAACCAACGCTATATCAAATTAATTAAAGCATTCAGTATATTTTCTTTTAACCAATATAGTGAGTGCTGAATTAAAAATTAATATGTGTGATGTATTTTTCCCTTGAGTTGCCTGAAATGAAATTAAGCTTGAGCAATAAATATCGTTGGGACGTCAATAAGAAATATCTATCTGTGTGATGAATTATATTACAGCATTTCTTACCAGTATGAAAATGACTGCAGATGGCGTGTCATGACAAAGTATAGCGACATAACCACCTACTCATCAAAAGCAACGACAAGTTCAGCGTAGGATTCTGCTCTACCATTTTACGTTTACGTTCTATTTGTGAAAAGGGTGAGAAGTGATTATTTCTTATATAGCCGCTATCTGAATGAATTGATGTCACCATAGTCTTGATTTGACGTGTTTATTCGAAATAATCTCTTATTAAGTTATATATAATATATTATTTACAACGGCGATTATTACCCACACAATTTCAGGTGTATCTAGAAATAACGGCATTTAATATAAAAATACCAGTTCTATATAGAATTAAAAACATTTGATGTAAAAAAATACAGTGGAACCAAAAAATCACCCTATAGTTACGTTTTTCCAAAACAATAGTGACGAAAAAGAAAATCTACACCTCAAAAATAAATAAAAAATCAAATTTATTTTCAATGCACAAATCAATGCCTTACAAAGTATCATAATTAATTCAAATTGTATCATTTATTTATGATATCGACTGAAGGTGCTTGATGGAATTTCAATATGAAATTTGAATTGTTACAATTTTGTACGATTCCACATGTTTTGTCACTAACGACCCGGGTTTCGCCTTTCGGCATCTTCACGCATTCTATCACACGGATGCAACAGAACTGACTGTGATGTAACAAGATTCGTTCGTCATTTATAAAGTAACCTAACCCAACCCGACATGAAATATGACTAAAGTGATCGAAATAATAGTCCGTTTATGGTAATAAGCGAACAATATATATTGTATATCGATGAATTTACTGATAAACTGTCTTTATGTACAGTAAATAAATACGAAAATTATTCAATTATTCTCGGCGACTATAAAACTAAAGCTCGAATATTGATTGGCAAAGATAGATTGTATTATTTATAGCGAATTCTGAACGCAAAGCCGCAACAAAGTTATGCAAGAATCAAGTCAGTCTCCGTACAAGACTCACATTATCTGTCTCGCATTATAAATAGCTATGACGAGCTTAAAACAGTAGGTTATGTCAAGACTTCTAACAGTCGACGACTACGCAACTGAACTGGTTAATGGAGAGTGTATCAAGGACAGGAGGAATCCCAAAATAAGAAAGTGTCACGCAGTTATTAATAGTACGTACAAAATTGCAACAGAGCAACTGGATCAACACCGACCAAAATACAAACATTTTTGTTACCTGCCGTAAAAGCCCTAAAAATGCTTTGGTAAAATTACATTTGTTTACTTATAATGATAATACGTTACCCTTTATTGAAAAAACAATGACATTCTAATATTCGAAAAATTCCCGTAATATACAATACTTCACTTTGATGTTTCTATAAAGCTGAAAAGATTGTAATACTTCGAGATTTTAAAATAAATTCAATACTTATCTACTCTTATATAAGCATAATATATTCTATTAGCATTGAATTGTATGTACTCCGCATTTAAAAATTATATAAACGTTGAAATCGACTTATTTAACAGCAGTATAACAAAATTTCTGCAACAGACAATGTACGATCAGAATTATTCATGATGAACGTAATAGGGATGCTTTGTATCAAGCAAATTAAAATACTTATTATAACTATTAAATTTCACAAATTCAGTTTTAAAGAACGTTGAGTGTAACTTAATAATTTATGACCACTTTAACAAATTATAAATTTTTAAAAAATTAAATTTGGAATGGCGTATCATAGATTGAAAAAATTGTTGGACTTTTAAAAATGTCAAACAAAACATTTCTTTCAAATATGCGATATTCACGAAAATTAAGCGAGAATATTTGTTTTACGGAAATCGTATCAATCTATGCATTGAACAATTAAAATGTATATAATTTATTATATCGACTGAAGGTGCTTGATGGAACTTCATTATTAAATTTGAATTGTTGCAACTTTGTACGATTCCATATGTCTTATCACAAACGATCCGGGTTTCGCCCTGACAGGAACAGGTCAGTTCTGTTGCATCCGTGCGATGGAATACCTGAAGATGCCGAAGGGCGAAACCCGGGTGGTTTGTGATAAGACATATGGAATCGTACAAAGTTGCAACAATTTAAAATGTATATATTTCAACTGTCTACGACAGTGCTATGCAACATTTATTTACAAAATATATTTGTGCAGTTAAAAATCTACATACATAAATACAAATATTTTATTATGATATTTTAAGCTCTTTTCTAGTGACATTTTTGTTTCGATACTCAATTTAACTTCTATTTGTCACGATATATAGAAATATATTCGACTTTATTAACACAAATAATTGCATTATACAGAACTTTTTCGTTTTCGATCAAAGCTTTTTTATTTATATTTAGAACAGCTTTTAGGACAATAATAATTATTTATGTTTGAAATTCATTCAAGAAATGTGAAACTAGGAAACATGAAAGAACTATTGAATAAATTTATAAATAACTGACATCAAAACATACAGAGGCGTTAAAAATCTAAAGCTGAATACGATATGTATTACAGAGTACCAGCGTTTGAAAACTCGATATCTTTCTGATTAAAGAGATATTTAAAAATATTACAGAACAAAATTATACTCATTCGACTGATGATACTGGTTAGTATGTTAGAAATATATTAAAAAATAATAAATAATAATAATAATTTTTCTTTTGTTACTAAATCAATGATATCTTAAATTAAAAAATCTGACATATCTGACTGACTCCACGAAATGTTTGTGATCACTAGAAATGACGGCAGAATTTCTTTGCTTGTGTTGTTATTATATATACACTAACACACGAATAAATATTAATTGGACAGACTCACAAACAGACAAATAAACAATAAAAAATATTTATAGTGGCAACGAAGTGTACTCGTTCGCCGTCCTGAATTAAATTGTTTGCAATAACTAACCACATACGGGTGCCAAGTTTTCCGAGAGTAGTTGTTTTCATTTCGTTGATACACAACCGAAAAAATATTATAATAATAATTGGTTACGAAAAACGTAAGTCACAGGTAGAAGGTTGTTCAACCGAAATTTATAATTTAGAGTAAAATAATTATTTATTATCATGTTACGATTATTTTATAAAATGTATTGTTTTTTTTATCCAAATATCATAGTATTCACTGTGATAAGTTTAACTATGAGAATAATATAAAATTTAAATTATTTAAAAAAACATAGGTTTCACCTTTCGGTATCTTCAGGCTTTCTTCAACACGGGTGCAACAGAAATGACACAATAAACAGTTGGCACCCGTTATAATTGCAAAGGAACAAACAATTAGGCAAGGAACCAAACAGATACACCTTGACGCCGTTTCTGTAATGTCGAATCACATAAAAAACATATTCTTCATTTACATGTAAACGATTTGTTATATAAAAAGTCTAATCAAAAATACGATAGATTAGTAACATTGAGTGTTTATTAATTTTATATTATCATACAAAACAAATTTTTGAATTATGTTTTGGTTGAAAAGATATATTTTCAAAATTCACGTCATTTCTCCAAATGTAACTATCTGTTATATCAATAAGTAAAACAATAGTTCTACCGACGGCGATGACGGAAGCCGAAATAACAAACAAAAACTATATATATATATCATTTTTAAGGTGTTAACTGTCACTTCTTGATGGAAAGGCATGATATTTTAAATAAAAAAAAAAATAGCAATGTATTTTAGTTCTACAAAATTCTAAAAAGAATTTTGTAGAACTAAAATACATTGCTATTTTTTCACCGTGTTATAATGGAGTTCTACCAAGTGAATGCCAATTCAATCAATAAAAAAAAATATTAATCCTTATTTCCATAATATATTTTTTAGTCAGGAACGGTTTTGCTCATGCTCGCGATGAACGAAACCGGTCCTGATTAAAAAAAATATTGTGGAAATAAGTACTAAAAAATGTGTTTTTATTATTTAAAATATATACATACATATAAATATATATATATACATATATAGTCCCAATTATTTGTTATTTCATATATTTGCCAAGAGATAGAGAAGAATATTGATTTAAAAATGAATAAAATTTATAAATGATGAGAAAATTTTCTTTCATATAAAAAGTATAGCGTGTACATTTGAAAATAACTCAAATACTAACGATACGAAAATTTTACGCAATCAAGAATTTGTATTATACTGGAGTGGTTTTGCGTTGATTGATGTACTTCTAGTGTGATTACCAATAATCATAGTACAAAATTTAAAAAAATTATTTTTGTTTCAAACACTTGAGACTAAACAAAAAGCTATTGCTAATGTTGTCTATGTGATCAATCATTAATAAGCATTGCTCATTCTAATTCAATAAAATACGACAATACGAGCGCGAACGTGGATATGTATTATATAATGTGTTAGAGGCATACAAAACAATTTTCTAATAACTCAATCATATTTTAGCGCTTTTAATCCTTTTGACATACCGTATAATAGTCATTAGCATTGAAAGCTCCGGGAACGTTTACGTGGTGAGGTTGAAATTTTAGGTAAATTCACCAAATAGGATGTAGTGATTTTTCCTTAATTTTGTGGTTCAAATATAAATTATTTCAGTCGAAATAGGTATCATCGACTACTTTTAAATAACAAATTACTTTAATTGGAGAAAAAAGATATTGAATGGGTATGGTAAATTAATTTAATTTTGTTAAACGTCTCTATATTTGCAAGATGATAGTCGATAAAATTGACATCTGACTATATAACTCGATATAAAATATATACTCGAGACTTTTTATGGAAAACATTTGACTTAAAAAATATATTTTAAACACCCCCTAACGAACAATTTTCGTTCAACTTCAAATTCAATAATCAGCAAATTAATCAAATCATGTTATAACTAAAAAATAAATGAAATGACCAAATAAGCCTTATAATTATATAAAGCGGACTAAAGTTCATAGCCTGAACGTGTAACATCTAAAATTTCCAAAGGGTGCCTAATTACTCGTATCGCAATTGTGTGAAATAATGTGTGGGTGTCGTCTATTATACGAGAGTGTAGTCGAGGTCGAAATATCGATTCAGTGAGCGGCAATACATAACCCAACAATTTTTTTGGTTCACCCAATATAATCGCGAAACAGCCACGAAGTATTACAGCATTCATATTTTCATACAGTTGACTCATGTCAAGGAAATCAGTCAGTATCAAGTGTAGTACAATAACATATTTTTATACTGAAAACTGATTTCGAAACGAATGTTTAACCGGTTAACTGCCGGCAGGTACATATATGGCGGTACCCAGCACGCCGCGAATTTTATAACAAAAATAAAACCTTCTAAACATATCGTTATTGAAAGTGTAATAAAGTTTATTTATAAAACTTACCAAATAAATGAAGAGCGCGCCAGTCGTGCAGTCATTTATCCATAATCATAAAATAAATTTTTCATGGTGCAGGGTTGTCAAAAAAACAAGGTCAAGGTTGTTAAAACGGCGCGTCTTAAGACGTAATTTTTGTATGAGCGGCAGTCCGTTCACAGAAAATTATGCGTCTTAAGACATTTTTGGCAGTTAACCGGTTAAAGAATACATTTTTTAAATAAAATATTTATAACGGAAGCGCAAAATCTTGTAGGTAATATTATAATTAAAAAATATAAACGAACCACATGGTGACAAAATATTTCTACAAAATGTATAAGATATATAGTTAATAGCTAGTTCGGCTTATGCCCTATCAAAACTATGTTTGAACGAACATATTACTATATCTATATCTAATTAGAAATAAAGATGTCGTTACTGCTTCAATTATGCTTTCAATGAAATATATATATTTTTTTAAATAAAATATATTTTATTATGTAATATATTTTGTGTTGTTAAAATATTACAATCTTTTATTATTGCTCTGAAGCAGACAAATACAAGCATATGCCACAGCGTTCGATAAGATAAAAACATTGCTGATGTCCAATAAAGTGTTTATCACCCTCAAATCGACACCGTGCTCAATAAATTGACTTTAGAGAAAGAAAGAAAAATTGGACTTTAGAAAGCAATGTTTTATAAAATTATGAATTTATTTCTATTTAAAATTCAATCGACACAAGATGTTTCATTTACAACACCATACAAATCCCAATTGTAAATTAAAGGTTACTCATGATAACCCTAATTTTCGTGAAAAATACACAAGTAATATACCCTATTTTCTATTACTTTAAAATATTAATAAACAAAATAGTTAGTAATGGGCAATAGAAAATCCCCAAATTATCCAGTTACCTTGCGAAAAATGACAAATGAAAATTCCATTGAAAAGAGACTTTATTTTTTTACGAAAATCTGTTTTATAGTGAAATCGACTTATGAATTATATTTATCTTTTCAACGTCGTGAGAGAAACCTTTCACGTATATATACTATTTTAAATAAAAATATCGCCATGATTGGATCCATCTCATTCCGTCAACTGAATCTTTAAACAGGTTTTCAACCGCATAGAGGGTCGTATTTTAAATCTTATTTAGATACAACAATTTCCGATCCTGTCAGCGTAGTTTATAAGACGAACTACGAGTCGTATTTTAATACAATATGTTTTTTTTATTATTTTTAATACATGTAAAACGAGTCCAATAAGTAAAAAAAATATCAAAATGACAACACGTATGTATGAGAATAAATCCATAATCTCCCTCAATGAAATATACTAATTATGAGTGACAGTGTTTGAGATTGTCGTAAAAATATTCATAGCTATACCCAGTGGCGGCTCGTTCATATACACTGCGGAGCTGCAGCACCCCCAAGAAAATTTGATAGAAATGAATTTTATTTATTTTTATTATATCTATAATATTAACTATTTTAAAGTGTGGCATGTGTTTGCTGAGCGCGCGCCGATCGCTCTTCAGATGCATAATTGTACACGTATTGTGCCGATAGAGTGTACAGTAATATGAGGCGAGCGCTGCGTAGCGACGTTGCTCCTAGAATTTTTTGTGTCCACGGTGTCACTCACTGTATGACGAGAAGTGCGTAGAGTGGAGGGGGGTCTCGCCGTATGGTCAGTGTCACGCTGCAGCTCGGAGCAGCGTCGGAGCAGTGCTTTTTTGCAAATTTTTTATTCTGGTTAAAACTATTTCACAAGTTAATGCCGCATGTTGAAATCCTTTATAACCAAATGCAATCTAGAGAAATCGACATATTTTCAATACAAAAAAATATAAAAAGCTTTAAGAATGCCATATCGAAAATACGAAATTCATATACCGAATTGTCTTCGTCACAGTTTCAGGAAGCTAGAGATATGTGCGACGTATTAAGTTCAGACATGGAACAAAGGTACTCTTTCAATAATCAATTATTGGCTGCTAAATTGTTTGACAGAGTAAACTTTAAAAAATATCTCCAGAAAATGCCAATTGAAGAAGTCAATCAAACTATCGAATCGTATCCAATGCTTGAGAAGGAAAAGCTTCTTACAGAATTTCACGTATTTTACGAAAGAGTGGAAATGCACAACTTTGATAATTTAATATCATTATTGAAAAATATTCATGCTAATAATTTGAGCGATGTTCTTGGAGAATTGACGAAGCTCTTAAAAATTTTAATTACTACTCCAATGACAACTGCAGAACCTGAGCGATGTTTTTCTACATTAAAAAGAATTAAAACTTATCTCAGGAACACAACTAGTCAAGAAAGGCTAACGGCTTTGTCAATGCTTTCAATAGAGAAAGATATGATTACGAAAATACCAAACTTTAACGAAAAAGTCATAGAAAAATTTGTTAATAGCAAAAATAGACGAATGGAATTTATTTTAAAATAGCTTTTTTTTAATTGTTATTATTTTTGATATTTCAAATAAAATCTAAGTAATATGGTCTTTTACTGAATTTTAATTTATCCACAGCACCCCCAAATCTCACACCCACGAGCCGCCACTGGCTATACCTTACTAAAATTAAATTCATTTGCTGTGTTGAATTTCAATTCAAAATTTGCTTTAATCCGATGAATTTACTAAGAGTTACCAAACGTTAGCATATATTATATATATGTGAACGGGACTGCCAAAAAACAAACCTAGCGTCTTCTTACATTACTTTTCTATTTCTACCTTTTTTTTTTATATCTATATATCTATATATTCTTTATTTTTCTATATCTATATATCTAGCATTTTTTTTCTATACCTAAGTCCATGTTCATGAAACTCATTTATTTATAATGAACGTGACTGAAAGACACTTTCAAAACTAATTATCAATTAGTTTATTTAGTTTAGTTAGGTTTTTATTTTAACCAGATGTGATTCTTGTGATTGAATCTGACCAATTTGATAATTTATCTGCTAATCTATAACTGTTGAATACATGCTTCATTTTTAAACTTTAGAGGTAGCCTCAAGGGATCAACGTCTTCGATATAAAATATAAGGCCCTTTCGCCAGGAAGTAAAGGTAAAAACATCAAAATATGTTTCACCTTTTATTTATTTATGTTCAATAAAAAAACTTTAAAACTTTTACCAAACAACGTTTTACCATTTGTTGAAAAGATTTCCTGTGCATTACTTTCTGGCTACGAAAAAAAAACTTTGCCATGTAACCTTTAACACCACCTTCGCTGTAAAACTTCTTGTTTCTAAGGGAATATTCTAGACTTGGACATGCAGAAGTCCAGTGATACGATGTTGAACGAAAAATTGAAAAGTTTTAAGAGAGTCCTCCCTTATTTGCAGATTACCAGATGAATCCAAACCACTTTCTAACTGATTTTTGGCACTATATATCTTGAAACATCCTTGTACAAGTCATTCATTTACTTGATGAGAGCAGTAGCGTTGCAGCATTCTCGAAATTAAGTAGCGTAACTGGCAATTATTAGTTTGTAAAGGTTGCATATCAAAAGATTATGTATGTTTATTAATTTCATTAATGAAATAGCCCCCATTTCATATGCTAAATTAAAGATCACCGTTTTGAATTTGCTTTCAATTGGAGAGAAAGCAGCATTATCTAATGACACCACTGATTAGCTATAAATTAGATTAGATATGCTTGAAATAAATCGAATATTTTTTTTGAAGTGAGGACTGAATTCGTTTACAGATAATTAAAATTTCACTGTATAGTAATATGATGATAATTAAATAGATCAACATTATTTTAATACGTCAACTTTTTTTAAATATCGATCGAGCATTATCAACTGATATAATCTAATAATGCTCGCGATGAGCGAAACCGGTCCTGATCGTAATGTATTTTTCTTTTTTGGAAATAAATACAAAAAAATGTGTTTTTATTATTCAAAATATCATGACTTTCCATCAAGAAGTGACAATAAAGTATATTTTTACTCTTTTTCAATTTTTAAAAATAATTTTTTGGTGCGACAATTTATTGATAATTTTTCATTTTACACCAAGGACCGGTGATAAACGTAAATAGGTATGTAGAAAATGCATCTGATATTATGAAAACAGTTCACGTGCGCTTGACAGCTGACAGTTTATTTAAAATTGTAATATATATTCGTTTAAAGAAAATATCGAGATACTTTCTAGAGAAAATTTCAAATAATACATTTTAAACAAATGAGCTACAAATAAACATTCTCTCGGTTAACACAGTTACCTCCTTCAAATCACCCTGTTTTGGACTCTCATATTTTTGCATATTTATATTTTATCGCATCCCTTTAAAGTTAAGTTTTTTGTACTTCGTTAATTGCATTATCCGAAGAATTAGTACAAAACCATATTACAAGAGACAAAAAAAAATACTTCACGCATCAAAACAGCCATGCAATTAGTTGACCATGTCATAAAAAAACTACGTTTTACTAGTCAAAGAACAAATGACATTATATTAATTTTATATCGAAAGAAAACTATATCACCAAAACGTTATAAAATTTAAGCGTCATAGTCATTTTGCGTCATCTCTTCAAAAGTTTTTAAATTAAACTCTCTCACTCGCGCATATCTTTGAGTGTAATATTGATTCATATTTTATACTAAAGTTTGATACTTCAATTGATTAATTTTAAACATAGTTTCGATCAGTTTTCCTCTGAGTCAGTTATACATCAGTTGCACGTGTTGGATAATTTTGATGTTTTTTGTTCAAATGGTAGTGTATGTATCTATACTAAGCCTGACTTTATTTTTGTTTTTTTTGTCTAATTTTTTTAACATGAAAAAGTTTATATTTTTAACGAGGCTTCGTTAATATAAATAAAAGCACAAGAAGTCGTTCCATGTATTCTGTAATTACGGAGGTAACGTTAGAAAATTTTCCGAAACACGGACAAAGGAAACCGCAGTCGTGGTCACAATTTAATGACTACGATATGTTACAAAAATATTTATGGCCGGTACGGTTTACAGAGAAATCATTTGAAGGACTTTAATTTTATTTCCGACAATTCGGTGATTAAATTAAATTTCACATTTGAATTAGATAAAATACATTACTACCAATTAGGGATTGCAATTTACCGTCAAATTTCAATAACCGGTAAACGGTAAATAGCTTCACCTCTTACCGGTAATTTACCGGTAAATGAAAAAGAAGTAGACGTGGATTATATCATTAAATTTTAACTGTACTTTCACGAAAAATGGTACCTTGATTGAAACATAAATAATTTAAAATACATTTCAGGTGAACAGTAATGTCATAAAATGTACTTCAAATATGTTTCAGGTGAATATATGTATGTTTTAAATTTTCCCTTTTTAAGTAAATCAGATAATTTGTTATTTGCCAAACAAAGATTGATTATTTTGAATTACGACTATGAAATATTTGGTTTACCTGCCTGTAAGAAGTTCATACGCTAAACTATTAGTTTATCCATTAACTTATTGATGTAGTATATACATACATATTTTATATATGTATGCATAATTTGTATCTATTAATATAAATTTATAATTAAAATAAAATAAAAAAACAATTTATTGGATTCTCGAGTTTATTAATAAATGGTTAATTACTTTGGTATAATGATTTATCAGAATTAAAATGTGCTCGCAGGGAGCAAATTATATCAAATACTTTCTTCTTTTTTTTTGTACATATTTTTCCCGCAGATGAAAACGTTCGTTCTGATTCAATATTGGTTGGTCGGCAAGTTATTAGGTGTTGAATTGCAATGTTCAAATATTTGCCACGATTTTTTTCGAGTTCAAAATATGAAATATCACATTGTAAATTTTTTTTTATCAATGTTGCCGGAGTTGAAAAAAAAAGTTCTCACTCTCTCATGCATATATCATAAAAAAAATATTATAATATGCCTGTATCTGGCATTAATTCGCGATAAAAACATTTCCGGTAAAAACCGGTAAATATTCAATTTACCGGTGCTGCTGCATTTTGGGCCATTTACCGGTTAACCGGTAATGCAGTCCCTACTCCCAACAACTAATGGAGTGAACGTCTATACTGTCATAAGCGCTTTTAAAGATAGATATATGAACTTTCCAATATCTTTTTGACATAGGTAAACATCAATATCGGCACGATCTTTATAGTATTGCCAAGTAGGCTTATTAAGATCTTCAAAATACTCGTTTATACTGTTGTATATATTATTTTATCTTTCCAATCAAGGATTTAAAGCCTCAAAAAGAATATTTTCATAAATTTTCTATGGTCTTATAGAATTGTGTTCAAAGGCACTTTCATCACTTCCACCAACGTAATTTGATACAGCGACTAGCTAACTACCCGTCTTTACGATTTTAGTTCCACAACATTTACTAAAATACTTTATTGAACGCTTTGAGACAGTTATCAGTCAGAGAAGATTATGGCTCAAAACATCCTAAACCTTTGATGGCGATATTGTTTGTAATTACGTGTAAGGAGCGTCTTTGAATATTCTGTGAAATCCTTTTTTTTTATTATGAGGAAGAAATTATGAAAGTAACATTTATAAAAAAAATCATATTACCTATACAGAAAAATCGTAAAAATAATATTTTTAAATTGAGACCGAAGACAACTGCTTTCTTTCCCTTTATCTAGTGTACGAGCTTAAAATTCAATAACTAAACATTTCCAGGATGCGATTTTAGAGTCCCGATAAATTTCTAAAAAGTATATAATATTCCAACACAGTGTTCTTCTTTATTCATAGTTATCTGTGGCTGACAATGACTTGAAGCTTTGTGGATGATCAGTATAAATTATTTAAGTCTGATAGGCACTACGACGTTCATTGGCTTTATCTGTTGCAGGACGTAGGGATGAGATAATCGAGAAAAGGATAGCTCATGCATTCTTCATCAGTTCATCGCAAAGCCGTCCGTATCAATTCAAATTTATTCAAAGAGTACCCAATGCAAATGA
This sequence comes from Himalopsyche japonica, assembly GCA_028555115.1. Taxonomy (NCBI): domain Eukaryota; kingdom Metazoa; phylum Arthropoda; class Insecta; order Trichoptera; family Rhyacophilidae; genus Himalopsyche; species Himalopsyche japonica. The sequence continues at coordinate 26,104 of JAHFWJ010000091.1, read as the reverse complement.
CACGTTCTTTTTTTCAATAAACGTAAGAGAAAAGTTTTTAAGAAATTTCAAGTGAATTCTATTATGGGTCGTTTTACATACATCAATTCAGATTTTGTTAAAGCAAAATACAAGTAAAGATTCAAAATTAAAAAAGGCCACTTGGCACATCGAAGGATTTCATATTAAAATAACTAACAAAAGTTCAAGTATATTTTTAGACACAAAATATGATTGTTTTATTTGATATAAATTTAAGACGGTGTGCACTAATTTAAGAGTCTTTTCAGAAGATTACTATAGAGAAAAAATAATAATAAATTTCTCAATATATAATATAAGATAAGTCGGCAATCATAGTGTAATAAAAGGATAAGATTATTTACTGATAATTTTTCAACTTCAAGCAAATTCATTGCAAATTTTTTTTTAACAATACATGTTGCAAAATAAAATACCAAAGCGATTGACTATCAACTAAGTGACGATAAAAAAATAATAACAATCATATCGTTAGACATTAGATAAAATATGCGTAATATCTTTCTAGTTTTACAAGGCAACAATATTTACAGATACAGAAGAAATAAAAGCAATGCTACGTTAATTGCTTATAATATATCTCAATACGTAATTTTAATCAAACGTCAGTTATAAAATTGAACTAACAGATCTGTCAACATAGTATGTTACATGTTTTATAGATATCACGTTTAACGATACAGTAACAAAGAAATAAAAGAACGGTAAAATATAGCGCTGAAATATAGGCTGATTGAAAATTCACATCAGTAATTTAAATCGAAACTAATCTTCTACGTCAATTTTATGTTCCACTGCCCACCCTACTTACTCGAAGAATTCCATGAAAATTTGTTCCGAAATTTACGGATTAACTCGTGTATAGGATATGCTAATATAACAGCCTTCTGTGAGTTAAAGGGTTAATATTTCATCAAGCCAATAATTTTACCTAATATTTTCAATATAAATTTCTCGAAAACAGGTCGATTTATTGATTAACCACATGAATCCCAATCGGACACTGGTGGCCATGAAATTTCAAAAAATCATTTTTTTGGGATTTCAATATTATGTTTGTTGTATTATAGTAAATTTGGATATTTACGAGGAAGGCTGCCAAAACATCGTTGTGATTTATTACAAACGTATCAAATTTATCGGTATACTAGACGAAATTCATATATTATATTAAATACAGATAACATCTTTAGACATAAAAAAGACAGTTGGCAAGGCTTTAGACGTAGACATCTCTAGGCATAAAAAAACAGTTGAGTAAAATTTTAAATAGAAGTCATCGTAGAAAAGAAAAATATTTCTTGAAAAATCTTACAGTTTTTATTCGAAAACTGGAGAATCGCTATGCTATTATCATTATTGTGTGAGAAAAAAATACTAAAAAGACAGGATTATGAAAATATGCGCTACGCAAAATATTTTGTCAACGGTATTCAAGCAGTCAATAGACAACTAATAATAGTTATTAATATTTTCACAAATTGTGACTAAAATATGTTACATAATATTCATTCAATTCATTACGCAGCAATGTTAAAACATTTTCCTGTTTATACATTAGTATGCATTCATCCTCCGACGTATGCGATTTATAATTAATCAGTTTTGTAACTGTTCACGAAAGAATATCCCTCAATGATTCAGATCTATTATACAAAGAACGTTATATGGTTTAAAAAAAAACATGTGAACGTTTTTTGAAGCTTTCAGACTAATCAAGAAACTCGAACAAGTTGTGTGGAATATTGATTCAAATATGAGACGTATTACAAAATTTTACAGCGATATACGATAGTTTCGTGCACAATGCAAAAAGATATACACATAAATTACTGAAAATAAAATAAAATCATCGACGGCGGAATACATATCTAAAAATACCTACCATGACAACTTGCGACTTCTGCATGAAATCGATATGACTTTCAGTTAGTTTTATTCTATTGAATGTTTTTTTAACTAATGTTCGATTTCGATCATACGCATTTATTTTTCATAAATGGTTAATTAATCATTCTCGGTATTCATATTGTTATGAAATAGTGTATATTAGAAAACTATCAGTTTTTAGTGATTGTGGAAGAAATAAGAAAAGTTAACAACTAAAAGTAAAATAATATTTATAAAATAGTTAATATGGTTCGCATGGGAAATAATGATGTCATAAAATAATTATAATCGTTCAAACGATTAATATTTAAATTTTATATGACGTAAAGTATTTTGAGATTGTTTGGGCACACACTAGAAAATTGCAATGTACATATAAAATGCAGTTTCAAGATTATCCAATTTTTTTCGCGAGTGTAATTGTTAAATATGTTTAACAATAAATGTTAACGAGTACATTAATATTAAGAAAAAGAATTGATTTACCCCTGCAGCCCGGAAGACAAAAGACGTTTTAAAATTTACTATCACGTTTCACAACTAACACTTTCGACACGATACTTTGTCATTGCACTTCATTTTGTAGGGATAGAAACAGATAACCTTATCAACAACTTATCTATCTATCTTTCACTGATATCCATTGAAGCAATAAAAAATAAATATAGACAAATATTCACTTTCCAAACACTAAGCGCGCGAAAATGGAAAAAAAAACGATTTATTTTGTTTAGGAAAATTTTTTGTATTGTCTAATATATAACACAAAACAAAAATCCTACATTAAACATTCTCGTTACAATGCGTCGCGATACACAAAAAAAACGAGTGTGAAAAACTAAAAACACGTTCGTCAAAGAAGCACGCGCGTTTGTTACACAAGGAAAAGAAAGGACATCGTGCGATGATACACTGAGCGCCAGTAGTTAATAAGGTTAGAACACACGCACACACCACAACATTACTGTCTGACACTTGCCCGAAATAGTTGCTCTGTGATGCACAGATATTTTTGAACTTATGCCGAGCAAGTGGGGGCGAGTCAATCGCTTCCCTGTCCGATCTTTCTCGCTCGTCCTCTCAGACATCAAACGTCTTCACGCTTTTTACGTAAGCCACAGACCGGTTTTGGCGGGAAAATGAAAACATGACATCAAACAAATTTTCCGCATCGGTTCATGGAATCAGCGCCTTATCAGATTATAACATGAAGATGTCTTTCAAAAAAAGTATTGAACACTTATTTCTTTATCGTCATTTGTATTTAAACCAAAAGGCATGATAATTTGTATCATAGAAAATATTGACCGACTGAATGTCATGGTGAAAACAACGCACTCCACATAAGGTGAATATAGGCTCCACATTGTCTGCCAAAATGATAAATTTATGAAGAATAAATTGAAAAATCTTAAAATAAAAATCGGCAATCGCGTGTAATCATTTTGACTTTTCATTAACGGTCAGCAACCAGTGATACGTGAACTACCTCGTGTGTGTGAAAATTTTCGTGGTCTGCATGCACTCTAGAAACTTTTGCACATTTTACAAAAAAATAATTTTAAACATACTACAACAAGTATCAAACTTATTTATTTGATTAGAATGACAAAACCAGCATTGTTACTATTTCGCGTCATAAAATAATATTTAAATTTACATGAGCATTCTAAAAAAAAAAAAAAAACACAAAAAGCCGTACTGTTTTTATAATAATACATAATTTTTCACTGACAATTCTTAGAAGAGATGCATTATATTTAAACTCAAATCTACGTCGCTAACGGAAGTATCAAACTTGAAAGAAAACGATGCCAAATAACGAACAAACAGGTAAAGTAACAATAACACAATTGCCATTTTCAAGCATTCAATTTTACAATGTATTATTTGATTGTAATCATTACTTCTGACATTCATTTCAATAGTGCAGATGTGCATATATTATATAGATATATATATATTGATCGAAATACGATAAGGCATAAGTATTATATTCAAAACGAAACGTCATAAAGATATCACAAACAGAATAGCTGAATAGTGAAAGTTGACTGAAAAATCGTAATTAAGTTGCACGGTTTCATTTCATTTGTTAATAATGATTTTTAAATTGGCGAATATGAGTATATTTCTAGAAAAGATATCTTTTTATATTCAAAGGCAGGAGTGGTGAACCTTTGTAACACATAATGAAACATACATTTAAAAAAAACACCTTTTTTCTTTTATTTAATTAAAAATACCTTCTTCTCAAGACTTCTAAGATACCATTTTTGTTTTTTGGGTGGCGATGACTCTAATATGTACAATTTTATATAGTAGTATTTATTTTCTTACATGTCAACGATGAATGTTGTGTTAACTTCAATATGCTATTGATGCTCATTTTGAAAACAAGTTAAGTGCATCCCAAACAATGCGGTCTAAAAATACGAGAATTAGACAAACAAGATGTATAACAAAACCTAGGATATCAACAATTGGATTGGCCACAATTTTAAATACACATACCGGAAAACGATGAGGAAAAAAAAAGAATATATATTGAATATTGAATTTGATCAGGGAATATTTCATAAATGAATGTATCAGTATCAACTTGCTTTACAGCTATCTGTACACGGTTTAAGCTAAATGCCATCTTCTTAAATTTTTGCACATTAACAACAGAAATCAAAGATTCGAGAAAAACTGTACACTGATCTTCGAGATCTATCAATTGAGTGATTCAATTTTGCATTTAACCCTTTATAGGACAGTGGTAAATATACGTACCATTTTCAATAAAGATCACTATACCTCCGTCTATAAAGGGTTAATAATCCATTAAATAATCAATGACCTAGTCCGGTCTAGGTTCTATTTAAGTTCTACTGACTGCTGAATGAAGTAAAATCATTTTTAAAAGAAAAAATAAGATTATCAAGAACTTCACGACATAATGTGGCATATTTTATGATAATATTTTTTTATATTTACATAAACGCTGAATGTGTAAATATGCTTTTTTTGATTAGAATATTTAAAACTTTATCATTGAAAATTTGATTTTCGTCACACGAATAGAAAAAGTTTGTTATCACTGTGAAAGGGCATTGTTACTTACTGGCCTTGTGGTAAAAAGATCTGTCACGCATCAAAGAGTTTTAGCAAAGGCTAGTCGGAATTCGTTTCGATTCACACTCTTTCGTAAAATGTCGGCGCCACAAACTAAATAACAGTAAATTTCTATAAAAGAAATATGTTTCGTACATAAAATAAATACATGATTTATTTTGCGTTGATATTTAATGTGTGAATATAAAAATCAGCTAACTTTGACAAAAATAATATAATAACGAAAAATGCTTCATGTCATTCACTTTTAAATCCCCTGACACGCGTTTCACCTCTCTAAAAAACATCTTCAGACGAGTGTATCGTAGATTATTTTTTTATCAGAGCAACATTGATAAACACAGTTGTTAACATAGCTAGCCGAATAAACAAAGGTAGCAATTTTACGTTTAAAATGAATTTCGACAAAGTTTCGAAATAAAAAAATCAACCTTATTATATTTTCAACGGGTGATCGTTGGTTTTACATATACATTAAAATTTTTGAAACTGTATACAAAGTTTGCCACTTGCGTCCTGGATTTCACCTTTCGGCATCATCGTGTATTCTGTCACATGTTTGCAATATAACTGACAATTGGGCTACAATTTAATTGACGACTATTTGTTAGTTTCAACAATTCTAATTTGATAATGAAATTCCATCAAGCAACCTTAGTTGATAGCATAAACGTAAGTTACATATACAGATGTTTAACTAACCCCTGAAACGTCACCGTTTTAAATCTTCGTGAGTTTATAAAAATACTACCTACATTACAGACCTCATTTTTTTACAGTTGGATATACTTTCTTATCATGTTTCACTATATAAAAAATAAAAACTGACGGTCAAAACAAAAAAGTATTTATTAAATCTATTTAAATCTATTACATAAAAAATCACACTGTTTAACTAACCCCTGAAACGTCACCGTTTTAAATCTTCGTGAGTTTATAAAAATACTACCTACATTACAGACCTCATTTTTTTACAGTTGGATATACTTTCTTATCATGTTTCACTATATAAAAAATAAAAACTGACGGTCGAAACAAAAAACAAAAAAGTTTAAGTATTTATTAAATCTATTTAAATCTATTACATAAAAAATCACACTGTTTAACTAACCCCTGAAACGTCACCGTTTTAAATCTTCGTGAGTTTATAAAAATACTACCTACATTACAGACCTCATTTTTTTACAGTTGGATATACTTTCTTATCATGTTTCACTATATAAAAAATAAAAACTGACGGTCAAAACAAAAAAGTATTTATTAAATCTATTTAAATCTATTACATAAAAAATCACACTTTTTTTGCAAACATCATGGCAAATTTAATATTATTCTGCAATTTTTAAAACCAATGTATATTATCCTCCTACCATTAATTATTCACTTCGAACAATATTTGTGATACTGCGGTGACCTCTCTACTTGATTAATAAAATAAGAAAAGCACAATTTTTAGAAAAACAAACATTCTCGATCGTATAGATGTCTCTGCGTTAAATCAAATACATATTTTCACAGATATTTTTCTTGCCAACAATCATGTGGCGTCCGGGTTAATGTCGGCATATTTTGTTAAAAAAAACTCAAGGTAAAGTAAAGAAGATAAAGGCAATTTCCATTTACAAATTGGATAACAAAGCGTCCCTAAGCCACCTTTTGTATGTGACACGTTATTTTTATTTTCAGATGTTGTTCTTATCTAGCGCTGAAATAATCCAGATCTCAGGATGAAATGTAAATAAACAATAAAACACCAGTCGTTAGCCCTTACCGCTTTTAGGATACCGCGACGGGAAACACTACATTTACGCAACTGTACATTACATTGCTTAACGTAAGCAATTTAAGATAATACGTGCTACATCTCTTACGGTACAGTGAAAGCTAAAACACGGTAGAAGAATGTGCTTATAAATGATAGTGTCTTAACACATATGTAAATACAAGTTAAAATGTCTACTTTAAAGAAATAAACAAAATGGCAATTTTAATATTCCACATTAACTTTGGCACCCGTTTCGCTTCTTTAAGAAGCATCTTCAGACTATCTCTATCGCATGTTTATTTATTACTATTTTAAGCAATGATGCCAGCTATAAACTTGAAATTAACACTAGGTTGAGACTAGTTTCTTTTACTAAAAGGATTAAATGCAAATAATAGTAAACTAACCAGTACTATTAATAATATTTTTACAGGAGAGATAGCAAATGTTAAATTTATTTCCTTGTAGGATTTTACCTCCAAGCACCAGATATCTGTTTAGTAATAAGACGAGTAACTATAATTTGTACTTTAATTAATTTAAAATACTCTTATATATTATACATGTGTCATAACAAGATTAGAATCGTAATGTTATATACATATAATTTTATTAAAAACGTTCGCAAGCCGCACATTGTGCATGTCTGATGTTCGTGAATATATTGTGTGTCTATATGGAAATGACAAATTACTTAGCATTTTCGACCAATGAAGCAGATGTGGCGCAATGGGAGGCCTACGCATTCACCAATTAAATTGATTAGGACTCTTGGCATGGTGTGTCTGTGTGCACATGAGTTACATTTGTTATTTCAAGTAAGAATTGTAAATCTGAATAAGCTATTCTTTGTTCTTTGAATCACGTTTGCTCTCATAACACAGAAGAAATAATAAATTGTTATCTTTATCGAAAATTTACTTGGCTCGATGGACGAACGGCCAACGTCGTTGACTTAAGTTAATACGTTGATGGGTTCGGATCGCAGAAAGCACCACATCATTAATTAATGGTTCGGTTTCTTCGGTTCGATCGCTTGACTGTTTTTTTATATGTAAAATTCCAAACCAACCATCCAAACAAAAAGCCATGGCTGGGCCATAAGTGTCTATTTATATAAGAGAATTTGAGTAACTGAGTATGATGCAGTTTTAGAAGAAAACCTATATTTATACCATTATATTCTTTATTAAGAGACTATAAATGGAGTAAGTAAAATCCATAATTTATATTAAGATTTTTAGGTAGGAAGGTTTGAGGATACTAAATGCAAACTGATGAATCGATTGAATTAGGATATTTACAATTGGCAGTACAAGAAATCAAATTATAGAAAACAAGTGAGAAAGAAACCTTAAAGGTTAGTTACTTTACGACACTATAATATAACGAAACTTAAATAATCATTGAGCAATAACATAAAACGCTTTGGTAAATCAGGATTTTTTTTATTTAATTTATGATATCGACAAAAGGTGCTTGATGGAATTTCAATATGAAATTTAAATTGTTTGTTAGCAATAATTTAGTGCGGAAAAGTTACGACTGTATCGATTAAAAGTTTCTGTTGAATAATGAATCGAATTCAGATTACAAACACAGCTAGAAGGCAAATAAACTTGAAAGTAGGTCCGAGAAAGATTACTTAACGCATTTGCATAATTATATTACACAGCAATCCCTGATCGTATGCGATTGTTAGTACCGTAGAAGCGTCACGTAAGCAACCGCGATTAAAAGACTAAGAAATTATAAGTAAATCGATTACATAAAAAAGTGCACAGTGCATTTAAATGTAAACCCTTTAACTGCTGAGCCGCATAAAGGATTCTACACATTGTGGAAATAAGTACTAAAAAAATTGTTTTTACTATTTAAAATATCATGCCTTTCCATCAAGAAGTGACAGTTAACACCTAAAAAAATATATTTTTTGTCAGAATTTTTTCCAACCTTTTCTATCTAAGTGCATTAAATTAAATATCAACCCAAGCAATCCGGAAAATTGTTCATTGAGATATTCTTCAAAATTGTCTAATCAAAAAAGCATTCGGAGTCACTCGTTTTTCACGATTCCGACATTGGTCAAAAACATGACTCCAAATACTTTATAAATAAATTCAATAGTGTTCTTATTACAAGAACGTGAGATTTTGACTATTTATACACTGCAATCAGCCGTCTCAACAGTTGAGACGTTAGCAGTTGGTAGGTTTATTCATCTTAAGCAAACATTTCATGGTGATCAGGTGTGCAATTCATTGAAAAAAAGTTATTTTTAGTATATTGATTGATTGAATTGGCATTCACTTGGTAGAACTCCATTATAACACGGTGAAAAAAATAGCAATGTATTTTAGTTCTACAAAATTATTTAAAAAAAAATATAGTTGATAGCTATTTCAGCTCACGCCATCGTCAGAACTATGCTTAAATTAACATTCGCTTATCTATATATAGCTGATTAGCGAATTGTGAATCTGTTTTTTTACGGTTGAATGATTAAGATCATCACGTTATTAATGAATCACATGATATAAATTCAAGCTCAGTTTAAAACACGCCTAAATGTTTGCATCTTTGTAGTAAGGGTCGGAGAATGACGGCTTTGGAACAGCTGGAAATCAATAGACACCAATTATCACAAAGGATTCTTAATGAACAAACTAACATAATAGTATCGCCACTTTTCCAGCCGTTGTACAAAGGGGTGGTCTGATTTGCTTCCATAATGACCACTTCCGTCTCATATATAAACTTATTGTCATAGACACCTATTGTTTCATTTAGAAATTTTGAAAATTTAGTGTTATTGTGTTAAAGTAACAAGCTAGGCCGTTGGAACAGGAGAAAGGATATGTTGTGTGCCTTTTCTGCACAGCTATATACAGATAAGCGAATGTTAGTTTAAGCATAGTTCTGACGATGGCGTGAGCCGAAATAGCTATCAACTATATTTGTTAAAAATAATTTTGTAGAATAAAATACATTGCTATTTTTTTCACCGTGTTTTTTTTAGTAATTCAAATAATTATCGAAACCGATTTTCTCATGTTATTTTACATACTAAAAATATTTCATTCAATGTGTAATAAGTATGATGATTGAATTAAAATATATATGATAGTACTCCATTATGATGAAGTAATAGTATATTTGTCGGCACCGTAGTGTAGTGGTCAATGTCATTAGCTTCATTGACAGATCTCACGATTTCGATCCAAAAAAAACCTGTTTCGAAAAATTCCCTACCAACGACCAGCCGTCCGGTCGTAACATTATCTTTTTCTATTCCAACTCACTTCGTAAACGGCTGGTTAAGCTACCGAGTATAAATCAATACAATATAATACCGAATATAAAGCATAAGGAACGGACATGGATTAAAAATTTAAAAAAAATTCTAGTACCACAATAATATAATCATTTTGTTGATAATACAAGGTCAAAATAAGTGCATACATTCATACAAAATACTTGCATGAAAGCAATAGATTTATTTAACAATGTAGTATGTAGCGAGAGTTTTCTATCATATGGTTGGGAATATTTTTATGACGCTGTCATAAAAATATGTAGGTATGTATGTATTTGGTTCGTAAAACGAATCAATATCCGATACAAGCAAAATTTGTCACAACTTAGTATAAGGTTTTTTTCAATCTCAATCATTCTTTCGATTTACTTACGTGATGCATCACTGAATGCAAACGTTACAAGAAGAAAAAATCGATTTTAACAGTGTAGTCGTTAAGGACTAATTTTGGTCACAGTGTAAATATTTAACAAAAATAAAACTTTGTTAAGCCCTTTGTCAGAGATTTTTTGTGAAGTGAAGTAAAAGTATCATTGAGTGACAATTGGTGCATATAACCGTAAAACGTACTTCATGAAGTGTACTCGAATCGATTTACAAATAAGTACACATGAAAAAGCGGAATACGCCAAATTTCAAAAATATGTGTTTCCATGTCGCGGACGCTCGATACAGGCATCGCGAAATATGTAGTATCATCCCATTCTCCGGATGCACCGAAAAGGTTAGTGTCGAGTATTTTCAGGTGTTCGTTACACATAATCGCTAGTCATGTGGATGTTTCGCTCCGTGTAGGTATTTACGTTATCTCAACCAGCAGGTGATGTTGGTGTATGACAGTCCGCAGCGGTTGTTCATTTAAGAGATAAGAAGTCAAACGGTTTACACATAGGCATAGACATATATATATATATATTTAAACGAACACAGGCATGTGAGGATTTATATTACAAAGCCTTTTCAAAGAGAAAATGGTGTAAGAGACAAATTGTTAATATTCAGGAGAAAGTGAAATTTAGGATAAGAACAATTGAAAAAATATCGTATCAATGAGTTCATCATACAACTTTGTTTCTTTATATTTGGAAAGAAATGATACAGAAACGAAGTTTTTCTCATTAACATGATATTTTTTCAATTTTCTTGTTATCCTAAATATCAACGATGTGTCACTAAAGTCCCTTTGGCTTAGTAGGGACCATTCACTTCTAAGTTAAGTTAATTCTTATTAAGCAAGCAGTTCTCGTAAAAAGAACTTCGGCTCAGATAACTCCATCAGGTTTCCGTATTTTCGACATTGAAAACGAGAATCAACTTTAAAAAATATTTAAAACGAATAAAAATTGACAATTTTCAGTCATAATATCAACTTCCCACCCTCTTTCATTACGAAGAAAATAAATTTAAAAAACAGATACCATAAATAATACTCCCAAAATAATTGTTTACGAAATATCAACAATTGTTTCCATTAAGGGAGTGAGCATTTTTTTGTTGACGGTTAAACAGTTTATATTGAATAGCTTTTGACAGGAACATAAAAAACAAATATTTGAAAGCATACAGTAGAATCCAAATTTGAATCAAGAATTTACAAGTATAACAAACGGTTATGAATTATTTTAGATAAAAAGATTTATTTTGTTGTTTTACATTGTACATTCTCTTTTATGGATTTGTTTTGTGTATAAAATAATCTATGACGAATGAAAGGCTATCTTTATATTGGGAGATAATGTTTTTCATATATTGATTATCTATTGCAAGAAATAAATGAACATTGATAACTGCCGTACGGTTACTGCAGTTACTGGAAACGTTAATGCCATCATTTTCCTCCTCGTCCATTGCAAGTCACTCAATTATCGCAGCGATAATTGTTAATCCTTCACATATAATCATTTATTATAATATAAATCTTAATCTGGCCATTCACGACCGTTAGAATTTAATCGCTCTATGCCAAATGGAACGTATCGATCCAAATCGTGAGTGCGAGTATGAAATATCAAATGGATTCGGTGGAGTGTTGCGGCGCGGACGGCCAAAAGTTCTAAAAACCATCGCACCGCGCCAATCGTTCATTGCTCTAACTGACCGTAGATGCGAAAATGCGATGTGAAGTGGCGCGATGGATACAAGTGAAAAATTAAACCTTCTCGATGTTAGGACCAGTGTGTTACTGAAAATCATCGGCGACAATACGTATTTCTTTAGTATAATAATTATTGAACTTAAATAATTCAATTTAATTCTAAATTTGGAATCAGACCGACAAATATATTTCAATAATGTTTCGGCATTAAATTAACAATCTTCAAGGAAAAAAATGAAAGTTTTTATTCGTTTTGATTATAGTAATTGTTCAAAGTATATTAGTTATGTTAATCTTATAATCGACTTAACAAGAGCACACTACTCAGCAACACAGTTCTTACTGCCCCCGTAAAGATTTGCAACGTTGATTGTCTATCTTAACTTAAAATAATGAAATTAAACAACGGAACAATAAAAAAATCATATCACTTTTAAGTAAAAATAACATTTCAGTACCAAACTCCGCATTGTATTTTATGATCAGGACCGGTATCACTTATCGTGAGTATTATCAACTGCACGATTTCTATTCCCTTCGATGTGAAAATGTTACTAGCCATTCGAAGCCGGTTCTACTGTTTGAATAAAAATAAATACGTTAGCTTGCATCGTAGTTGAGTAAAACGCGTTTTTACAAAAACATAACATAATTTACTCTTGAAATGCTTTCACATCGACATATTGTCTATCAAGTGTCTAATGATGACGAAAACGTCTAATATTCTCATAAAACTTGACACTTTCGAATCGAAAGTCCTTTGTTTTAATTTCGTTCATAAAGTTGGGCTTTAAGGCTGTTGTTTTCACGAGGTTGGGGCACTTTCGCTGCTATCATAATGATAAACATAAATTTTGATAATTAAGATTTGCAAAATAAAAAATAATGTGTTTCACTATATATTTGGCGTAGAATATTCTTTATTGATATGATTATAACAATCAAGCGACCAATATAATTACACCATTCATTAGCATTATCAAAACCATTTGTCAAAAATACAATAAAAATCATTTGCAAGTCTATTTTGTAGTATAATACACGGCATAAGATATTTTATTAAATATATATTTCATTTCTAATGGAATTAAAGAGTAATCAATTTATAGTAGAATTTTAAAATTAAATAGTTATATTATGATATCAATGAAGTCCAACGAAAAAAGTATTTTTAGTAAAACACTAATCAATTATATTTCCAAAAGTATAGCTCATTTCTAATGAAAAACTAAATTCAAAAGAAAATATAAATTATGAATAAACAAAATAAATGTCAGCACATCTTTAAAAAATATATATAATTTGAAACTACACCAGAGTAAGCAACGATTAAAAAGTATTACAATATTTCAAATCGTTGAATAATAATTATCATTCTGTCCAGATGATGTTTTAATACTATGCAATGAGTTATATATAACATAACAAGAAGAAGTGAGATAAACTTACAGTTGACTTTAAGTAACACAATGATAGATAAACAATTCAATCGAAAAAACTTGCAAAACAAATACACTGGTCGTCCCATTCGATAGGGTAAAACGTTTCGTCCACCCTTAGCGGACGACAACATTTTGGCAAAAAGTTGATAAAACAAAGAACAAATAAAAGACAAAATAACATACATACCTCTACTAAGACTTAGCAGTCTCATAGTTAGGATATACATTGTATTCTTTCTCAACATAAGCTAAGTAATGACTATGAAACTTTAATGGCAGCTTAAGCCTTTGAAGGAATGAGGAAAATACCGCTTGTGACAAAGGTTGTGTCTGTATTAACTACTTAAAATTCTCGATGTCCTTAATTTCATATACGAAATTATCTGACCAGTTTAAATAAGTGGCCCATAAAATGGGTTTGTAATTTTAGTATTACGCAGAATGTTTAATTGAACAATGTTTATTGGCCAATCCTTTAACAGATGAATTGTTTCTGTACGATGCGGGTTAATTAATACTTCGAGTACAGGACATCCAATCTCGTAGGCATTTTACTCTAGATGATTAAGCATAGTGATTTTAATAAACTTGAGCCATTTATTTATAATTAATAAACAGCAGATTGAAAGTCGGAAGATCAACCGGTACAAACTTGATGGTGCTCACAGATAACGGATAACGACGGGATTGGATAGAGGGCTGCAAATTTACTGTTTCTTTAATGTTTTTCGAAGGCATTTGACAGGGTCAATAATGACATACTTTTTGAAAAGCTCCAATTTATCGGTTTGTCAGATAGCTGTGATAGGCTGTTGGAAAATTATATTAGGAACCAAAAACAATATGTATCGTAAGGGTTTTGTGAATTTCAACCGTTTTGCACGTATTCTGTGTTCCACGAGGCTCGAACTTGGGGCCATATTTGTTTAATATATTTGTAATTGACATATTAAACGTCATTAAAATGGTTGTTCTTGTTATTTGCTGATGATTTGAAACTTTTTTAGCGAGTTGTCTTTATGGATGATGGCCTCTGTTTTCTCTTGTTATTTATTCTTTGATATTGAACATTTTTTAAAATATATATTTGACGTTGCAAAAGCAATTTACTTATAATTTGTATTTTTTGTAGTGTCTACAAAATAAAATTAAAAAAAAAATATAATTATAAAAAAAATCTTAAGATCATATATTCCTGTAAACGGCTACAAATAGGTTGAAGACGATTAAATAAATATGTAAAAATAGAAAATCGAAGGACGTGTTATAGTCAGTCAAGAAGTATTGAATTTGAAAAATACATTTTTTTAAATGAATCATAATATACAGAGATCAGAGAATTGGCAAATTGACCGGGATCCCGGTGTTGGAAGCGTCATTTTAGACAAACTGCAAAACAGAGGCGTGTCAAATTATTTGGTCAATACATTTCATGTAATGCACCCATACTATTTCATCCCACTATAATTATTTGTTAATTATATTATTTAACAAGCAGGATTGAAGTCCATAAGAGTTGATCTTGACAGATTTATCGCTGATATCAAGTAACACAATTCAAATGCCAATCACAAAAAAAAAAGAAATATTTTATGTCAAATTGACACAATGTACGTAATTATTTTGTCAACGTAAAAACTGTTTACGTAGAATCATAGATTATAATGAGGTCGTTATGTGAAGTGAAGATTATTATCCTAATTGGAGGCATGTAAACCGTACATGGTAAATCTATAGGATATATCATCACTTATATACAAGTACAGCGTTACAAACTTTAAGCAGCTAACGAGTTAAGAAAACTGAAACTTCCTGTCGAATGGGGAAGAGACGTTATAAGAAAAACATACTTGGGAGTGTGTATTGATTACATTTTTTTTTCTATGTTATAAAGATTAAACACTAATATGTAGCTAATTGAGTATTATTTGGATGGATATATGGTTGATTAGTTTGGCTTTCATTTATTCGGTTTGGTACAGATTGTTTCTAAACACATTGAGTCGTAATATATAATTACCTTTCATATAAGCTTGGACCCCGCGCTTTTATTATGTCTTTCTATGATACAATAGTTCTGACAAATCACGAATAATTTCATGGTCAATCGATTTAAGGATTTGCATTCAAGGACATTTATGTCTACAAAATTTTAAATTTTTCCAGGCATTCAATCTTAAAATGTAGCGAGTCAAGAACTTTTCATTTCTTAGTATTTTTTTTATATCATTACACTCTCCCGAAAAGCGAAGTTGGACGAATTAATAAAACCAATTCGTATATTCTATTAGTGACGATAATTTTTAGCATATAATACGTTACTTTATTATTTTGTTCATTATCTACGAATGATAATATTAAAGCAATAAAACATTAAATGCAATTTGCAACGATGTTTGTAAAAGTAAAGTTTGCCTTCGGGATTACGATTTTTTCTGCTGTTTTGTTTTTTTTTAATACCGAATAAGTGTTTTGGAAAGATAAACATATCGTTATTTCAACAATTAATGGAAGAAAAATGGAAATGTAAATATAATTGAACAATTGCTTAACAAAGCCATTTATGAAGCAAAATGTTTATGACCCATCAGACGGGCTTTTTCAACGCTCTGGGTCGATATTATCCTAAAAACATAGGCGCTTTCTACGCTTTAGGCCTTATGAGTTTATTTGTTCTGTTAGGCGCCGGTATTTGCAAACTACCCAGTCGAAGGAAATTTCGTTTGTTTTGAAGTCGAAAAGTAATTTAATATTCTTATTTTATAGATATTGGTGTAGCAATGATTTTTATTTTTCTCGCAAGCGTTATTATTTACATATCAAAAATTGTAAGAAGAAATTAGTGACATAAATAAAATCCAAAAAAAAATATATTTCATATGTGCTACATTCTTCAATGACTTATGATTGTAAATATTGTGTTCGTAAAAAAACATAAAACTTTCGTACGAATAATGACTTTTGCAAAAACCCAGTTAAGAGAAAACTAATAGATACGTCTGACGATTCAGAGAATTCGGAAGTAGATATTTTTACATAATTTTTTTCAATTCTATAAAAATTTTATTTCAAAAATTTCAAATAAACAATCGCTGTTTTTATAACGGCAGATAAAAGCATATTATATCACCGAATCTCCGATGACATTAAATATGGTTATATGTCGATCAATAAAATTATACTTAACTCACACTGACTTAATAATATAAATATGGAAGTAAAACCTTAGCATTCTGAGTTTTATATATTATCAATATATTAAATAATCATTACAATTTGAGTTACACAGCTGAGAAAATTAAACACTTTTTTCCCAGTCGTGTAAACGAATGTTAATAAAATAACAATCGATTAAACAGAAAAGTAAATCTTACTCGAAATGCATTTGCGAACAGTCTCCGTTATCAATTATAAAAGAGAGTTATATTTGTAGATATAGGATATTATATCCAATTTATTTGATAAGGCCAAAAACAAGACATTAAAATTGCATGAACTTACCATCTCCTCTATTCTTTCCATCAGGATTCCACTCTTCCTCTGAAAATAAAATAATAGCCATAATTAGCCATCTTCCTACATTCAGAATTTCTTTATCAAAATAATTGTCTTAATTGTAAGTGTATCGTCTGTATTCAAACTAATGATGTATATCAACAGTAATGAACGCAGATTCGTCCATCATAGGCATGTGAATCATTTTAAATATTTCTTTGTGCTGAAATTATCATTAATCTTTTAAAAACTACAAGAATATCGAATGTTAAACTGTTTTCATTTATTATAAAGCTGCACTGTAATAATATCATCTTATAATTATACATAAATCCCAGCAATCATAAAATAAATAAGACGTGAATTGATAAAATTTATCAAATATTTACTTTAACGCAACATGGCGGTTATCGTAAAAAACGAGACTATACTATCAATGCTGTGTGCGAAACAAAAATAACATTCATAAAAAATATGCATAAACATTGAGCCTTTAGTCGTATAAATATATCGTAGATAAAGCTTACAATAATTCTCGAACACTGTTTATAATCGTATCTGCGATATGATATTGTGTAGTTATGCATTGCTTTTTCTCTTTAATAATAACATCTAACTTATGTTTATCTTTTCATTTTTCAAAAAAAAATAAGTTAATATCGTCCTTGGACAAAAACCTAGAGCATACCATAATGTATTATAAAAGTACTGTGCAATTAAAAGTTTTTAGTTCGAAATAAAAATAAGGGGTTTAAAAAAGTGCATTCTATAAGGTGCTGTTAATCGAAAACCAAAAAGTTCTCGCACTGTATATATATTTGTATGTTTATTAACGTAATTTCCTTTACAGGCGTAAATTGCAGATTTCATTTCATCGAACATTTGACGCGTTTCAGCTGATTTTTTTTTCATTTAAATTCATTCAATGGTTGGGAAAACAGAAGTCGATTATCGATATAATTGTAAAATTCATTTTACTTCGTAGTAAACGCCCCGAACAAAAATAAAATATACTATAATACTTCTCACATTTGAATGATTTCGCAAAACCTTTTGTGTAATAAAAAACTAACAGGTGCTCTACGAAGAGTACACATTTTTATTATCAAATGGATGCAATCATTTATTCATTTAGGCAAATGTTATATCTATTTTATTTAACAGGTAATTTAATGAAATTTAAGGACAACAAATAACGTGCGGTTCTACACTGCATTTTTGTATCAATATGTGATAAGACGATTTTGCAAAACCAGATCCATGATCGATTACTAGGAAAAGAACGTTTTAGTATTACTATTTAAGACAAGAAAGTTGATGGCATGATAAATTAATAGGAATAGCACTGATATTTCAATAATGATTGATAATAATTATATCAATTTTCAATTCAAAGACTGAATGCTATTTTATGCGAGTTCATAAAATTACAAAATACAGATTCATTAACATAGCCTAAGTAGGTATTATGAAAACATATTTACTCTATAATCCAAAACGATATCTTCGATTACACTTATGTCTCGAAATATATTTCTTTTGTTGAATAAGCGTCATGTAAGCTATACGGTTAACAATTACTATCGTCGTCCTAGGGTATTTTTCTCGCTCTTGCATTCATAATAATAACGAGGGTTGTAAATCCTAATACAAATAAATATATGCAGGAGATTATATCGGGTCTTTAATACATTAATGCAATACCTGTAAAAATATTCGCCTATGTAAGCCTCATATAGACACATACTGTAAGTATGTAACAGTTTTCACATAACATTGCAGTTTGACCAAAATTATCCAGTCGATAAAATCTTGCAGAAATTTTGTCTGGTGAACATGTTTCATATTAGTTAATGTACATTCAACATAATTTTGATTAAATAGAAATAGAAAAAGATTTCTGAATGTACATAAATAACATGAAAACCAAACGACGCATTACTGTCATGGGTAAGAATGAAAAAAAATTTACGTCGAATTATTCAGATTGGTAAAAACCACGGCATTGAAAAATTTATTATACGAAAAAAAAACGGAACAGTCAGAAGCTAAAAATATACAATAAAACCTATTCACCTAAATTATACAGATATAAATATTCGATTATTGCACCAATGGTGTCCGACAAGCACTAACCATGACATGGTGTAAGATATATAGGTGAATTAGATCGCTGTTTTTTTTTTATTAAATAGATGACATATTGCCAGATATTTACCGTCACATTGTGTTAAAAAAGTCTAGTATACCACTATTACATTTAATAGGTTAATCATATTCTGACGCTGAATAGATCAAATGCCAAATCAAATCTTTAGTCGACGTTTGAAAAAATCAATAAATAAAAAATTATTTACGTTAATAATTCTCTTAAAAAATATTTTTTTATATCTAAATGAAAAAAAAACAATTTTTGGTAGGTATAAATTATACTCCAAAGGAATGTGATACTGCTAGTGTGTCAAATATTAAACGGTAAAGAGAAAAATTGAAAAAACATTAAAATAATTGATGAAATGTTGTATTGAATCAGATTTGTTTGAGAAAATTCCGATGTCGCGAAAACGGATTTTTACTTTATGTTAGTAGAGAATGGATTATATGAAAAAGGAAGCAAAACAGGAAAGTAACATTGGAACATTGTTTTTCTTACTTTTATTGTGTTGATTTGCAAACTCTCCATTACGTAACGCGCTGCGAATCTTAATAATAATTTTTGGGGGCTCCTTGGAAATAATACGTTATTATGAGTAGCATATTACAACAACGGGGAAATTTTATAATAACTTGGATGAAAATAATTGGTTGAACTTTTTCCGACTTCATAAATGAGTGATTTAAAATGAAAGGAATCAAATCAAAGAATTCATTTAACTATTGAATGGCGTATTTTCAAAATCAGAAAAGCGTTTATCATTGTTAAAAAAAATACTTTTTTCGATGGACTCGGCTGTAACTTTGTGAATTTTTATTATAAACATGAAATAAAATTTTCTTTAAGACTATGGAAAAAAATCTTGAAGACAGCGTAAATATTTACTTTTATTGAACACACTTCTCTGGAATTAGAATGTACTTTATTCTCTGGGCAGAATAAACTGATCTACTTACAATATACGAAAATAAAATCCAGGTGATAGTTATTGTTTCATATATATATTGATGAAGGTTATTCGGAAAGAAATCAACGGTTTTTTATGACATACTTTTTTCGAATTCAGGTTAAATAATATTATCCTGAACGAGGGATGATGAACCAATGGCATATGAATCTTTTATTAAGAAGAAAAAATAATAAAATATTTTTTTCTTGTCTTAAAAAAATAGCAATGGACATTTTACATTTTTGAATATATTTTGTCATCAAATACATACAAGGTGATAGTGAGGTGAAGGTGAGGTCTTTGGAGATGGAACAAGTGTTTGTTTCGCGGACAGCCGTTGCTTTTTCCTTCACGATTTATCGTAAACTATCCCTTTCTCATACTCGGTAACAATTCGCTGCAAAAAAGTTTTACCGAAAGTCGAAAACAGCAAAGATCTTAATTCGTCCTTAACTTGTTTTTATTACTATTCAATGGATGGTCACACTTAAATACATTTTGTTTTCTTTGTCAACGTATTTTCAACGTTCATGTGGTTTTGACACGGAAAATACGAAAAGAGATTCAAGCACATCGTCAACAAACTGTGAAAGTTTTCTTTGTTTATTGCTGTCCTGAAATCCGATTTCCGCAAGCCGCGATCATAAAAATCGCCATATTTGATGACTATGTTCGTAGTTTTGGATTTCGACATTTTACCTTTTCACTTTTCTTAATAAATAATACAAAAAATAAAGCTTACTAATAATAAAACAAAACATAGAGTATGTGAAAAACATGTATTTCTTATCAAACAACTAAATATAATGTTAAATTTCAGAAATATATTTAAACCACTTGAAACCCAGGTGGACAAAGGTGTCCACCAAGATTCAGAAATTATTTCCATAGTATTTGTTTCAACATTTTTTTTTTCATTATTGTGAATAATCTACGTCTACGTAGAGCAAGTATATATACGAGGACTGCCACAGTATCATCGAGATTTCTTAGAAACGTAGGAAAATTCATCGCTAAACGAGATGAAATATCATATTTTAATTGAATATTAAAAAAACAATTAAGTTAGATTTCAAAAAGAAAAAATCAGTTTATAAAAAAAATTGAATATAAATCTTATATTTGTCTAACCCTGATATATTTTTAAAAAATCTTACAATTTACTATCGAAAAGAAGATAAAACGCTATAATGATCATCAATATACAAACAAAATTGCTACCGAAAAATAATTTTGAGCTTCTAAAAATACGCAATACACAAATATGTCATCTATTAATATGAACAGTTTTCTAGCGATTAAATGATGAATATAGGCTATACGAAGCTTTATATGGTAACCTGAGAGTGACGTTAAACCGAAGCTACTGGATAAAAGAATTAATTTATTAAGTGAGATTCGTGTTGAATGTGTGAATGAAATATTTAATGACAAACTTAACAATGAGTAAAAGCTAATTCATACCTTTATAAATTCTAATTAAAGAATATAATCGTAAAAAAATAGTTCAATGAAACCATTTCAATAAAGAAGAAATAAGCTTAGGAAACTAGCTTACAAAAGTGATTTGTAATATTTATTTCTTTATTTTCAAAAAATTAAATAAAAAATACTTTCAAGTCTTGTCACATTGATTTTTCAACAATTTGTTAACGAAATCATAACTACTGTTACTTTTTTATTAAATATTTACGTTATTTGATAATAAAAAGGCGAATGAAAATGTTATAATTTTTTGTTGAGAATTATTTTTTCTTTTTAAATATTATCCAATTAAGATACTAATAGATGTGTTTTATGAGGAATAATATTCCGAGAATATAAATGTTAGTACCGCTATTCATTATTTCATATTTATGCCATAATTTAAGAAAAAACATGGTCAGTCATAAAAATCATCGAATTATAGTTTAATAGAAAACAAATACAACATAAGACTATTTCATCAATGCTGGAATCAAGCTTGGTTTCTTTTTTCTCCAATAATTTCAATATTTTCAACATTCAACGCGTGCTGAACGATTTCATCAAATAATTGTAGGATGTTGGTATTAAAAAATCAGGTGAAATATCAGGACTTCAGCGTGTAGCTTTCGGATCACATCCTCAAATTGAATCGAGTAAATATATGTACTTTGATAAATTCTTTTTTTATCGCTTCAGAGACCAAAGTACCACAAATAAATCGCCCATTAAATCTACAGCACAGTTTATCGACTACAATTATTTTGCATCAAAATACTGCGTGCGACATTATGCCAGTGAGCCACGCAACCGCATCATTTGGTCAATCTGCTAAATTCGCGCTAAAGCACACATGTATAATAAAACATTTTATATACATATATTTCATGTTTGAGGGTGTGTGCACGTAAGCTAACCAAAAGTTTTTGCTCGGGCGTGCTTCGATACTGGGAAAGCTACAAAATCAATACACATACACAGACAGGCATATGTCGCGTGGTTCACGAGTAAACAATGACCCCATAGCACAGTGCAAACGGTTGCAGTTCCGCAAGGGTAATTTTCTGTATCAATAAACATATACAGAGTCGGTTCTGCTTAAGAAATTAAGCCATTCCCACTTGAAAAAAAATGCTATTGACGAACATCAAAAACATAATAGTGGCAGCAAAATTTCTTAAATATAATTTTTATAAAGACTTCCAGTTGTACATCGTCAGGTGTAGAGCATCTTTTTCAAATATATACTTATATTAATGTTTAAATGGCTTTAGAAAAAAACAAGGAATATAATGTATGTTACATTTAAGTAATATTTTACAATTTAATGTTGTAAACCTACAGCATTACTAATCGAACTCAAATTATTTATTTATATTAAACATATAAAAAGTAGTTTTAACAATCGGTGTGAGATAACCAAACAAATTTATAAACTATTTCCGTACGTAACTCAATCTGCGCAGTGATGTAATATTTAAAACCTTTGAAGTGTTTTTTCATCAAGAATTGACAATTGACACTGCTGAAGTTTTTAATTTTTTGTGCGATTTTGTTTCCAAAAGTATCAAAATTTAAGAAGCCGGTAGTTATGTATGCCAGTGACGGCGACCCTTCTCGTAATCGCTTGCCAAAAACAAGTACAATCAATATTTAATGACTCACTAACGTGACTTGCAGTTTTTCGTAGGGAATAAAGCAAGTAAATATATCATCACATTAGAGCCATAAATTACCCTGACAAAACTTTCCCCGTTTAAACTGTGGATACAAAATTTTGATTTTTTTATTTAAGTTTCGTTATATTGGTGAGCATACAAAAAATATCTCCGTAAATCACTCCCACGCCAGATATTATGCGTGTATTCACACAATGGTACGCGTCCTCATGGTTAGAAATGCCTATTACATGGATAATACAATATATTCCGAGACATGACTAACCAACCTGTCAAATTCAAATTCAAAAAAAAAGCATCTCGAAAATTGTGCGTAGGACGAAAATACGATTTTTAGGGAGGTGAAGTAAGGGAAGGGGATTATAAAATATGAATATGTATGAGATTTCAAAAAGCAAGCAAAATTATAGGTCGCATAATGCTTTCGTAAAATATGACGAAAATATATGGAACACAAAATTTGGAAATTAAATCTGGAAATCAAACAAAAAAACTGTCAGTTTTTTAATATAACAAGACGAATCATTCTTTAAAATACTACACAAATGTATATATACAACTAATCCTTTTTTTACGTGATATGTTGGTTCCAGTAGGTGGCTCGTTTGAAAAATAGCGTAAAAAAACCTTACTTTCATACATGATACATTGGTTCCAAAAATCAAAATATCGAATAAAAAAATATCTGAAATAAATGAAAAAAAATGTTCTTCGCATATTTTTTTACAAATAATTTTTAATTTCTATTTTGTTTATAAATATTCATTGAGAAAGAGATATACACAAATAATTGTATTCACTTATAGAAGTTATTCGCTGCTACCATTTTCGGTTTGCCATTATAATCGTTTATTTTCGATTTGAAAAATTATATTTTAACCATTGAATTCTCTAAGTTACTCTGAGGATGCTTCTCAAAGAAACGAAACACCTTTCACATTTAGTAAAAATAAGCAATTCTGGCACAGGCAAGAGGTAATGAAATCTACGATCAACAAAGACACCAATGTGGGCATTTGGAATTGTGTTGACGACCTCTGCTTCACCAAAGGCTCAAGTCGACGGAATTGAGAGATTTTTGCGAATACATTGCAATATACTATAGAACAGAGACAAAGTATTGCCTGAGCATTGTTAAATTTTTCGTCTGGTCCCTCTAGCGACATACAATATTTAGGTTTTACGATGTTAAGTGGTATAAAATCACACTTTTATTTATTATTTCATTTATTATGTCATAATGTAGGAATTTTAAATAATTGAAATGAATAATATTTCAAATAAAATGATAAAAAAAATGGCCAAATAGTCGACACATAAACATGGGTCACAACAATGCCAAATTCGATAAACAAAGTTATTAAAACGTTGTAAATAATAAAAATACATTTTAAGTATTATTTCACGATATATTTGATGATCAGGGCCAGTTTCGCTCGTTGTGGAAGAAATTCTAAAAATGTGTATTTAAAATATTATACCTTTCTACCCGCCTTTTTTTAGAAAAAAGGTGCTGGAACTCACTTCATGACAAAGTTTTTAACATAATAAAATTATATTCAAACATCATTTAAATGAAATTTAAAGCAGCTTTTAATTTGCCACGAAACTCACAAAAAAATGTTAAAAAAGGTGCTGGAACGCCGTTCCACTGCGTTACTTGGGAAAAAAAACTCTGCCTTCCCATTAAGAATTGACAGTTTGCACCTACTGCAAGTAGTGTAAATCAATAATATACGAAAATTGTAGTGGTATTTTGTGTTTTAACGAAAATAAATCAGATGCTAGGTTGACTGAAGTTTGGAATTGCGATAAAATGTTAATTCAACTCTGATTCATTATCCAGTTGTGAGGATTGGATATCTATCGTTGACGCTTGTAAAGCAAACACTTGTAAGGCATAAAAAAAATATTTCCAAGTAAAAACTCTTCGGGAAGGTTTATGTTAAGAAATCCATTACAAGACGCTATAGCACTATTGATAACATATTATGAAAAACTACTTTAAAGCCTTGTGTACTCAATAAATAAATTTCATATTATTCATAAGGATATTTATAATACCTTTTAAGGTGTTAACTGTCACTTCTTGATGGAAAGGCATGATATTTTAAATAATAAAAACACATTTTTTTAGTACTTATTTCCACAATATAATTTTTTGATCAGGACAGGTTTCGCTCATCGCGAGCAAGCGAGCATCAGTTGATAATGCTCGCGATGAGCGAAACCGGTCCTGATCAAAAAATATTTTGTGGAAATAAGTACTAAAAAAATGTGTTTTTAATATTTAAAATATTTATAATAGATTATATGAATAATCCAAGATTTCATGTATTATACTTATAAAATAAAAACAAGTGTTTCGGAGGTCAATATTGAGTGACAATGAGATAATTAAGCTAAAACCCGACAGAAGTGGGAATTTTATAAAAATAATGGGAATCATAAAATTATCTGCACACGAGCAAAAGCTTGCTTTGGACCGAATATTACCCAATAAAGTGCATATGTGTGTGTACTTTGAAAGCGGAAATATTAAATACCACTTATACCACGCCATTTCTGTGTCAGTAAAAAACTTATGCAAATGTTGAGCGGTAGTGAACGTCTTGTTAAAAGGACCAAATTGTATTATAATCCAATAATACGAAATCAACGTACTTAAATATTATACAACTTGGTGTAACTATAACATTAGACGAATTAGAAT